>SNQJ01S0011075.1:129232-183561 GCA_010110895.2 Picea sitchensis
ACACCAAGAAAAACAGTTTCTCTACAAGTTTCATATTCTTACACCATATTCAAATTCATTGTAAAGTACCTTGAATAATCCCTCCAAGTTAATAGATTGTTGTTTTTCCAGGTTTGCATTGCCACTAACGCGTCATGAGAGACCATCATTAGATTTCACTCACCCATATAGTTATGTACACGATTTACTTATTCATTGTATAAATGTTTGTTTATGAAAACATAAATTATAACTATTAATTATTACAACCTTTAACTTTCATATTATGATATTTTAATAATAAATTATGTAAAAAATAAAAAAAATAATATTATCCAAAAATTCTAATACAAATATACCTTTCCATATATTATTAACTATAAAAACAAGTGTTGCATGGCAGCATAGTCCCTTCGAAGAAAATTTGAAGTTATGCCAAACGTGTGTGACATAAACAGATTTGAGACAACATATCCCTTGTTGCCTAAGTTCACTGCTTTGAAATTTGAATTTATGCAAAACCTATGTGAGATAAAGATATTTGAGACTGCATATCCCTTGTTGTCTAAGTTCACTTCTTTGATAAAATCCCCGCATACCGAGGAAAATATAACGCTAAATGCTACTTGCAGGTTGTATTTCACTAGAGAACTGAAACTGCATTTTCAAAACATTTTGTTGGTGACATTGCTCAATCCACAGTATAGAGTTGGATGAGCCAATGAGAATATGGCTAGGTCTACCCTCTTGAGGGTATACAAAAGCAGACTGACAAAGGAAGTTCCATTCACCATAATAGAGTTGGATGAGCCAATGAGCATATGTCTAGGTCTACCCTCTTGAGGGTATACAGAGCAGACTCGTAAAGGAAGCTCCATTTACCATAATTTCATGAACACCACATAACAAAACGACAATGGGAGAAATTACAAAAACCTAAAATGTAAATTCTATGTCTCCTTAATTAACACTGAAAGTGGCAAAAGAAAAATGTGATTTCGAACAATTCTTGAGAGGAGATAGAAGTTTATTTATGCCTGCATAGGTATTGAAAAATTAATAATATATTTTTAAGAAAAACTACAAAAAAATATCTATACTGGTCTCATTTACCATATTAGTTTGGGTCAACGGTAATCACTATCATATCTGTTTTGATATTATACTTATAATGGGTATACTACTAGCTTATATAATTGGGCTTATCATACCAAATACTGTGTAGGATTACTTCGAGATCATGTGATTAGAGTGGGTTAGTACTACTTACTCATATTATGTGAGCTTATTAACATCAAGCGGTTTAGCTCAATACGACTAGATTAATAGATGTTGTGATAAAATATCATTTCCCTTTATTCCATATTCATTAAACTGTGAAATACATGCCTAATATAGGAAAAAGGGTAGATTAATGATAGTACTAAGTTCATTTATTATAGTTACTATGGTTATATTACTTACACTTCCCTATTTGACCTTATTGGGGCATTATCTCTACCGGTTGAACACAAGTGATTATAGAGAGAACAAAGGCTAGACATAATCAACAAGGCAACTATAGATAAGTCTGAATATAAGATAGTAACATCACGCCTAAGCTCTTAGTACTCATTATCTATGTATCGTTATCATCATATTAGTAATAGATAACACATATGTATGTATATCCCTTTTAGCTATATCAATGGTATTCAATAAACTTAAACAAAAATAGTAGAAGATTATGACTGTAATACAAGTGCTTACAACAGGTTTGGTTACTAATACACATAGTTGATACCAGTCATATTGAATAGTATACAAGTACTATCGAGCTACTCATAAGTGTGACCATAAAAATAGGATACGTATTCAACTTTACTTGATCTAACCCTTTGATTAGTATGAATCAATGACAAACTATGTGCCATATTGAGGTTACAGTAAGATGATATGAGTAACTATGATTGAAATGTATGCCATATTATACATAATACATAGTTAAGGGTTACTATGATATCAGTATGTTACTAATTAAACGTGTTGGATTTATGATTAAATACCTCTTACTTATGCTTTATATGGATGGGTTCTGTTTCCAACTTTTATTACCATTATTCAATCACTACTTGTTAATGGTCATTAACGGATATGGAGAATACAAGAAATTTCATATACGGTGTCATTTCAATCTCTTAGCTCATCTATGTTACAAGTTAGATTGTTATACTTATTCCCATAATATATGACATATACGTAAGATACATATGTTGTTTCTATAAGGTCTTACTATTACCATGCTTGATTTATAGAAATAAGTAAGACTACCATTCTCTTGATTACTGATTGATAGAGTATGTATTTTGTTATGATATGAATGGTATTGCTAGTATTGATCACTAGTTAGTTATGGGCATCTATATATGTGATTCCCATGTTTAATAAAACTTTGTAATTTATTTTTGTTAAAGATGTGAATTTCCAAATTATATTATAACTTATTTTTATAAATTAAAGTATAATAATGATTTCATTTAAGTATAATAATGTTCATAATTTCGTAAGATAAACTAAATTTGAATATTAAAAATAAAAACAATGAAGAAAATTAATATATGAACCACATGTTTAAACCATAAACTATATTGATTTGTCTTTCCGGACATATTCATGCGTAGATATGATATACACATCGGAGACATGACATATATCTTCTTTACAACCCATCTCATTCCTCCTCCTGCTTCTCCTGGTAAACTAGCCAAGAAGGTGGAAGCGACCAATAATCAAGCCTGGGAACTGAAGCGAGGGATGCATCATGGGCATGGGAAGGTGAAAAAAATGGAAAATAATGGAAGCATGGGGAGTATCTGTATGTTCATGGCTTCAGAGGATATTCATTCAAATTATCCTTGGGACTCCTCCATGGGATCTATCACTTCTCATCGACACTGTCATTGATCTTGTGTGGGTACCCTGCACAACAAATAGGAGTATCCATTGGTTAAGGCATTCCTTATTCGGGGCACTTTCCCATATTCATTGATGCTATTTGATAACCTTTGCAGCAATGACAATAAAGAAAAATACATGAACCAAACATAAAAACCAAGTAAGTGATGAGTTGTTGTTTTCTTGTTTAGTGCTTGTGATATGGTTACAGAGTGCTTGCTATAGTTATAGAGTGTTTGTAATATTGTTACAAAGTGCTTGCATGTAGAAGAAAATAAGAAAAACATCATTGAAATGATAAACAATCTTTATCTCGACGCAAAACAACAGTTGCAAGTAATAAAGATTCAAATATATCAATAAAGATTAATGGGGTGATACAATTTATTTGTTAAAGTGTAGATATGTTATCTTTCCCATCCAGATCAAATAATCACTTATGGCATGTTTGTGAATCACTAGTCTTTACGTCAATTTATGAACACTGCTTAGTCCATAATTGATTACACAAATCTTCATAAGAAGATTCATATAATACATATGCTATAATATAACATATGTATTATATATAATACATATATAATACATATGTTATATTATAACATATGTATTATATATAATACAAAACAAACAACGGAAAAAAAAATCTATAAATCACAAATCTAACAACACTAAAAAGAAAGTTCATTTTCCTACTGAAGTAAATGCTGAAAACTTTTGCATAAGGAACTTCACAGGTTGTGGAATGGTGAAATGCTTCAGAAGTTCAGGATTTATATAGTAATTTTGTATGAAATCACTGGCACCAACATTGTCGACGTACAAGAATTTCGACACAATGGAAAAAACATTTTCTTTGCCCACAAATTTCTCCACTTTTGATTGATACTCTTGAAAATATTGTAATTATTCCATCATCGATATTGCATTTTGCGAACAAAAAAATTTGTATACATTCAAAGATGTCAATGGGTATAGTTGAGTTTTTATTTTTATTTTTTGAAAGATAATAGACAAAAATAAATTATGAATGAGCGTAATTTTGTTGATCAAAATGATCAAGTCATTGTTCCATTTCTATTAATGAGGTTGTCATCATGGATAAGGGAGAGATCCATAAATTACTGCCACTTACCCAAGAATCGATTCCACAAATTACCAACATGCTTGTCATGGATGAGAAAGAATTCTCTCGGTTTACTGCCACTTACCCAAGAACTTATTCCACAAATTACCAACATGCTTGTCATGGATGAGAAAGAGTTCCCTCAACTACTACCACTTACCCAAGAATGTATTCGGTATTCCAAACATTACCAGATGAAATTTTCTAGATACATATCTCATGGATAAATTTGAGGGATTAGTTTCTCTAATCCCTTAGTCACAACTACTTGGACAAAATTTAATTCCACAACTCACCAGTGAAATTCAATGAAGATATATAACATGAAAAAGCACACAAACAAACAAATATCAGAAATTTAAAGCCATGTGGCTAGTGCTTACTGAGAACTGTGATGTATTATCGTAAAACTTGGATGCATGAGAAGCAAATTTCACCCCAATTAGTAGGATTTGACCAGAAGCATACAGGCTCATACAAGATGGTGGGAAAGACGTAAAACCAAGTGTTTTAGCTGCAAAAAAAACCTGAAAAACAACATCACACACACACATAAATATGTAAAACCAAGTACTTCAGCTGCAAAAAATCTGAAAAACATCAAACACACACACACATGAATATAAGATATTAACTCAGAATATCAAAGATCAGAAATATTAATATCGATATCCATGATCATTGGATTCTTAAAAGAATACTATGATGCATTTAAATAAATATTTCACGGAGTTTGCAGGACTGACCAACATAATCAGTGGCAAGTCTTCCATCGCAGAAGCATCTAGTGGAACTGTGGGTGTCAAAGTCCCTTCCATAAGGAAGAAAATTTGACTTGACAAGTGTGAACAAATAGTTTTTATTCCCCACATCGACAATGGAATCTCCAAAAATAAACAATGTGGGCACAAGTGCTTGTGCATCCATACAGAAACCCTGCAAAACCACTACTACCAGAGAAACAAAACAATGTCATTGGAAGCTTCCTTGAGTTTCCCATTGACTCTAACTCAGAAATCTAAGGAAGATGATCATTACCAACTCTACCTCAAAAATATAACGACAGATCTATTGATGAAAGGTTCCCTATTGAGGATGGGAGAGAAGCTACTACAAATGGCCATTATAGACAATAAAATCATTGCAAATCCCTTTGGAGGCCCCTTCTTATTTGTTGGCTCATTGTTGGTAGTTGACCCAATGGATTGAGTTTCTTAGATACCGACGATATCACCATTTATTTCAACATATAAAAATATAGTCGGTTTCATTTGGCTTCTATGAGCCCCAAAATGTTTTCGACATTCATGATGTAGTCACCCACATGGTGAGAGTGGTCGCTGTAAAAAATAATATCAAAGTCATCATTTTGAGAAGCATAGAGAATTCATCGGTATGAATGTATGCTATCTCATCTCCTTCTCATTTCTAGAACTTTTACTTCTCAGATCAAAACCTAGCTCGAAATTATCTTATGTCATAATTATATGTTTGCAGGCCACAATGTTTTCAGTTTGGGCTGGAGGATCAGATGCAGACAATCATGTGCCAAACATTGAATATTCCATAGTTATATTGTTTAGCTTGCATGCAGAAGACAATATGTCCATAGGAATGTTCAGGACATATTCTTGTAGGAATGGCTTGCATGCACACAATATGCACCTCGATTGTAGAGAGACTCAGGAGAAAATGCCATGGTGAGAGAGGAAACGTGGAAATGGGAAATTTCAATGGCTACACAGATGCAACCTTGAGAATAGCATATGTGATGGAAATTTATTTCCCATGAGATTAGGAACAAATATCCAAGAAGAATCTAATAAAATAACACTTAGCCCGAGTCCCTAGATCTACGTTGTCGGGTTGGAAATAACACCTTAATTTGTATAGCGAATAGAAATGCAGATAAATAGGAATATTCGTTTTAAACGAGGTCAATGAACAATTAATATAAGTCAAACCTTTGAGTCATCACTATAGTCCCTGCACTTACCTTGGAAGGGACTAATAAGTACAATATAAATTACATTTAAATATTTATTAATTCTATATACATTATAAGTAAAAAAATACATCTAATTATAAATTTAAGTATAAAGATTGATTTTACTTTTTCATGATAAATTTAAATTTTTCATTCATTTTAAGTGATTAATGTAGCATTATATTTTGTATTTATATTTGATCTTCCATGGAGAGAGAGAATCATCAAGAGAACTCAAATCTATGTAAAATAATCATATGAAATACACAATAGAGGTTGTAACAAACACCATCAATCCTTACATTCGATTCCATAGATTCCTTTTACAATGGAGATGAAACAAAAAGAAGGAAATATTTCCAAAACTGAGATGCAACTCCACATAGAATGTTTATGAAAATAGAAACAAAAATTTACACAACCCAAAACAAGGAGACGCCCAACCCCAATCTAGCTACTATTTTATAAACTCTATTAATTAAGACTTTGTATTTATAAACATAACATACCATTCCAAAACTGACGCTAACTCTATGACAAAAAATGGAACTGGAATAAATGAGGACTAGAGAAGTTAAAATCATGGTTCACCCTACTCCATGGGACGCCCATGTGGCTCAATTCCTCCTTTTTTGGATACGGAAGAATCCCCTGCTTGTTCCACAAGGTGAGGAAAACTTCTTTTGAGTTTGTCTGTTGAAATCCATCATGCTTGTGCCAAAGTATATCCTTTTCTTCCCACCAGATATGAAATATACTCGGTATAATGAGTCTGGTGAATGTGTTGCTCCAAAATGGAATCTTCTAGAAGTGGTGGTTGGAAATATGGAATGTTATCCACTAGATGTTGAACTGGAACCACTTCTTCGAGAAGAGACAGCTCAAACAACTTCGGATTGTTGACATTCAAAACATCATGAATTCCCAGTTGCGGGGGAAGATCTATATGGTAGGCATTATCACCATTGTGTTCCAGCATTGTGTGTGGTCCATATCATAAAGTATGTAACTTATGATTTTGTCCTTTGAATCTTTGTTTGTTCAACTAAAGCCACACTTTATCTCTGGGTTGGAAAACCAAAGGTGTTATGCGCTTATCATGTCTTTCCTTGGCACAAGCTTGGGCAACCTGAAATGATTATGTTACCTTCATATGATGGTGATCAATTCTCTTTATGTATTGTTGAGCATATATTTTCTCTTTTTGTTGATGTATTGATCCCTCGGAAGAGAGCATCAAGGGAATATCAGAAGGGGCCATAGGTTGCAACCCTAGAAAAACTTCAAATGGGGAGTAACCAGTCGATGAATAGGAAGCTCAGTTATAACTATGCCGGATAATGTGAAAGTAGGTGTCCCATTGTTGTTCTTCACCAAATAGGTGGAGAGAGAGTGAACTAGAACTCGATTAACCACTTCATTTTGACCGTCTATTTGCAGATGGAATGATGTAGATAATTTGAGGTTGCAACCAAGAAGAGATCAAAGGGTGTGCCAAAAAATGCGATTGGAAATAATTCTTTGAGGTAAGCCAAAGTGTGGCTAGATAGTGTGAAATAATAGATCAACAGTTTAGATATCAAAAGTAGTTTTGTGACAGGGGATAAAAAGAGCCATCTTTGAGAAACGACAAACAACCCAAATTGCATCATGCTTGTGAAGAGTGGTGGGAAGAATGTTGATATAATCCATCGATATGGATTCCCAAGGGAGAGAAGGGATCGAGAGGGGATGGTACCAAAATTACCCCCACATGCAGATGCATGGGATTCTTTAATGAGGATAAGTCTATCCTCGGACTATGACACACACAACTGATTAAACTTATATAACCATTCATTTCTAATAACATAATCAAGAGAAGGAGAATGGTTGATTACTGTGGGATTTTGAAGAGCTACCCAAATTTATCCAAAGTATGGATCTGATTCATAATTGGATTTCCATGCATCATACGAAGCACACCTCACCTCCAATATGTGAAGTACTTGTACCAATGATCCGAAAAGATCTTTTAAAGACTATGGTTAAGTTTTTAAAGCATGAGTTCCTTAACCATTTAGGAATTGAAGAAAGAGGAAGAATTAATGATATAACATGGAATCCATAATAAGATATGCAGATCTGAAATTAAGCACAAAGAATCAGCAAATCATAACATCAAAGTTGTTAATGGAGTTTGAAAAGATTGCCTACGTCTCCAGGCCTTTGTTTAAGTGGGTGAGTCTTTATTATTTCTCTTCAAAGCTTCAAAAGTACATCAGAAAAGTGTTAAATGGATTAAAAATTTGTCTGAGTGTGTTCTGCTCGACCTCAAGAATCCAACACGACTGACATCACTGAAAAATGGTTGATCAAAGCTCCCAGAATTGGCTTGCAAATTTCCTCCCCTTAATGTCTTCCCTGCATAAAACTAACTTTGGCTTCACAATTCTATATCATTTCTCCTCTTCTGAACCTCTCTTGGGCTGCCAAGAACCTCTGGTTTATATAGAATTGAAGTTGGAAACAACATCCCAACCTTCCCCCAAGATTTGGCCTCAAAAAGGGCTCCAGATCCTCCAAAAATGACCAAAATCCATCAATATTAGGCTAAAAATCAATTAAAATCATATAATATAGTTTTAAAAACCCAAATTTGGTAAAATATGGGCACAAACCCTCGAATTTTGGGCTCTTGGTCATATGCGCGCCCTCCATTTGGCCATAGGTTGGTTGGTGCTGGTCCTTAACCCCTAGCCCCCGACCCTTGGTCACTGGCATGGCCATATGGCCTCACCCCTAAGCTCCACGTTCTCGCATTTCATTGGGACCCTGGTTCCTAATGTCTGGTCACACACCTTGCTCAGCAAGCTAGCCCAACCGACCGAGCACTATCCCCAAAAATCCACGCCAACAATTATGGTAAGTTCACACCAAAGGTTTTAAAACAAGGGTCATATGGTAATGGTCATGTGGGTGTGCACCAAGGGCTGGGGCCTAGACCTGACGCTATTCTCTGCCCAAACAGAACTCCATTGTAACTTAAATATACGGTTTAAACCTTACATTATAAGAACTAATGTAGGTGGGTTGGTAGCCCGACCCTACCAAAACCATTCCCCACACCTATAGTTCGCAGGTTTGACTCCTGTGAAGTCCATAAAAATTTTCCACATCCAACCAATGGAGGACTACCACATGGCATCCCATGAATAGGCCACGTGGCACCATAACACTTTCCATCAAACAGACACGTGTCAAGATGTGATTCTCCCTCCTGTTTGCCAACACCTGCCCAATCAGCACACCTGCCACATCAGTGTACATCCGTATGGAATGTATAGTAACATTCCACGTCAGCACTATATAGATTGTACGAACTGTACAATCAACAAAATTGTGCATGTTTGGAAAAACGAACAGAACGTGATATCTTGCTCATATGACGTCCATTTTAGGCCGTTCAAGTTGTGTTGGGTTCATAACAATGAGGGCTACACACACATCCACTTTGAAGCGATTCTGAGAACTTTGATTTTTAGGCCTTCCTGGACCCATCTTGGTTCTTGGATCCATTTTGGATCAACCAGTGGGAGACTCAACAAATATACCATTTTCTTTGTAGTCCCCTTCTTATATTTGATCAAGATATGGAATTTTTGGATGTATTTTTCCCACTTCAAGTTCCTTTGGTCCTAGATCTTTCTTTGGGAGTTGATAAAGATCAACGGATGATTGTCTGTATGCAAAATAGTCTCCTTGCCAAGGAGATAGTTCCACTATTTCTTGAGTGCTTGAACCAAAATATATAATTATTTTACGTATGTACTATAATTAAGATTATATTTTGCGAGATCCTCTGAGTGATATGCCACAGGGTGTCCTCCCTATTTGAGAACCACGCCAATCGCGAATTTAGATGCATCTGTTCGAAAAAACAGGTATTCCAACAGAGGACGAACACCTTCAGTAACCACTCACATAACTAGATCAAATATCAACACACCGATGTTTTCATGTGGTAAAACCCCTACGGGGAAACATCCACGGCCCCAGCCAACGTGGCCACTTGGAGCAGTTTATTAATGCAAAGAAAAAGATTACAGAGAGATTTTACAAGAGAGTTTCACGATGCGATCATCGACAAATGACCCTCCATGCTCTTTAAATATAGATCATGGACAATCCAGATTAAAGCCACGGAATCAATGGCCATTAAAAGATCAGGGAGAATTATGAACCGTCGAGGATCACTCTATATGGGAACATATCATGACCGTCGGATTTCCACAACTACAAACATACTAATGCATACTAAAGAAACACACTTTTACCTAATGACATATTAGAACAAGTAGATGTTAACTAACTCCTAAGTGCATCTAAATATCCTAGCATACCTTAAGAACAACTTGAGGATAGGATTGAAGGATTTACAATAATGACACAATAGGAGGAGAAGGAAGGCATTGGGCTATCCCCTTAATGACAACTTTTTTGAACTCCTAACATAGATGAAGTTTGGAAAACTTCACTTCTGGGGTCTTTGTGAAAATGTCTTCAACTTGATCTTCTGTAGTGAAAAATATCATTTCAATAACTTGATCATGATAGAGCTTTCTGATGAAGTGCATGTGTAGCTTCGATGTGTTGTTTCTACTTGATGTTGTTGGTACGGGTCTTTGAAAGTGACTTGATGGCACTTTGATTGTCACACCAAAGTGCAGTCCGGATGCTGGTGTTGGAATCCAAACTCACGAAAGGATCTGTATCAAAGCCACGGAGACTTCTTGACTTGCATTTACCACTGCTTTCGATACTCTACTTCCTGTTGAAGAGAATTGCAAAATAGCGACCTTCTGAGGCCCAAGTGACAAGTCTGAACCAAGGCTGAAAACATAACTCGTTGTAGACTTCCGATCATCATGGTCGTCGGACCAATCTGATCAGTGAAACCAATCAATAAAAGAGCCCCCCTAAGTCGTAATGTATCCCAAACTGAACAGTACCTGAACAGCAAAGTATCCTTTTAGGCTGCTTTCCAATGAAAACTTTCATGGGGTGTTTGCATATGTCGGGCAACAAGACCAACAACAAAGGGAAAGATCAGGAATGGTGTAGGAGTCAAGTATAAGAGGCAACCAACTAAGCGGCTTGATACAGGGTGGCATCAGCACAGGAAGTACAAGTGGCAAAAGCGACTCAGGCTGGAAGGGAAGGGGTTGGTTTACAATAATACATGTGAAGTGTGAAGAAGGTCACAAAACATGCTGGTAGGAAGAAAAATTCCTTCATTAGTTTGCAAAACGGGGAGGCCAAGGAAATAATTACAAAAGCCAAATTCTGTCATTTCAAATTTCTTCTTAAGGTTGGTTTTCATGGTTTAAAAGTTTTGAGTCACTACGATGGGAATGGTCATCAACCTGGATGAGGATGATGAGATGGCTTCCACTTTCTTAGTATAGACATTAGAATCAGAATGGCATCTAGAGAATCAAATGGCAATAAGAAGCCTATCCATTTTGGCATACCAAGCTCGGGGAGCTGCTTGAGACCATAAAGAGACCTCTTGAGGCGACAAACAAGGATAAGTCATTCTGGACATAACCCGGGGAGTTGTTCATGTGAATTTTTCTTTCAAATGCATGCATTTGCCAAGAAGGCAGATTTAACATCCATCTGGTGGACCTCCCATTTTATGTGAGGGCGGAAAGGGAAAGAATAAGGCGGATGGAATTCATTTTGGCTACAAGGGAAAGGTTTCATTATAGTCAATGCCTTCAACCCAGGAAAATCTTTGGCAACTAATCGAGAATTGTGTCTTCTGTACTTTATCCCGATGCATACTTAGTTCGGTATACCCATTTACATATAACAAGTTTTATTCCTTTTGGAGGTACAAGATCCCAAGTATCATTTTCCATTAAAGGCGATACTCTTCATTCATTATTGTATCCCAATCTAGATGACACAAAGCTTCTACAAATGTCTACGGATCATGAGTTTACGAGCTTGAGACAAAGAGAGAGGCTATTTGAACTGTGAGCGTGTCTGTACTGATCTGAAGGATGCCGACAAGATCACCAGTTACTTCTCGTGTTGAACAGACCATCTAGGAAGCCGGTGGGCGGGTGCTGTTAGGGTTCCGGGACTCATCTGGAGGAATGTCATTGTGAGTGATTTTCATCCTCACTTTCATCATCTGAAGAAGGTCCAGAATAGGAACGAAGAAGGCACAATTGCGAAGATGGCTGCGGGCCAGAAGAAGGCACAACCATCCGGGTGGGCTCGCGAGGCCAAGAGATTTTCATCAAATTTAACATCTCTTCTAAGAATAATTTCAGAACTACAATGTGGTTGAAGAAGTCTATAACCTTTGACATCTTCGGAATAACCAACAAATATACACTTCTCCCACTTTTGAGCTACAATGCTTTTCCTTTTCTCATCAGGAATGTGAGCCCATACTATATTACCAAATACCTGAAGTGACTTACATACGGTTTAATTTTAGTCCAAGCTTCTTCTGTTGTTATATTTTCAAGAGTAACACAATAGAGGTCACGATTGACTATGTAATTTACCTGATTGATTTCTTACGCCCAATCTTGTAAGACTTAATCCTTTAGTTTGGATGCTGATTAGCCATTTCTTTTTAATGTAATGGTTCTTCTCATCCGGCAACACCATTTTGTTGTGGTGTATATGGAATAGTGTGTTGCATTTGGATGCCACCATGTGTAGTACAATAACTTGTAAAATTATTGTTCACATATACGCCTCCATTATCTGTTCTCTTAACCTTTGAATTTGATGTCAGATTGCTTTTCTACAAGAGCCATGTAGGCCAAAACCTTGTCAAAAAACTTTATCTTGAGTTTAAAGTAAACCAGAATGCCGATGCGGAAAAGTCATCAATGAAAGTTAAGAAATACTTACACCAAAAAAAAGTGGACCACATAAATCACTGTGAACAAACTGCAAAGGACCCGAGGCATGCCAAAAAGCACGTTTGTCAAAATTGTCCCAACGATGTTTGTCGAGAACACAACCCGACGCAATACTATCTGCATGATAACAAGGAGGAAGACCAGTCACCATCTTGTTGATTACATAGTTGTTGCAATGAGCGATGGTTCAAATGACCAAATCACCGTACCTGGTTGCTGAAGTCATCGCTATGAGCAGCAAAACTGATGAAAAGTTGATGACCCAAAGTTGTCAAACTTGTACAACGGTAATATCAGCGGTAATTCTAGTTGCTAGGACCTGCTTAGGATATTTTGAATCCTTGATTACAACTTGGTGAGGGAAAACTCGACGGTTTTACCAGCTACCCTGAATGATGATTTGGTATACTGATGATAGAAGGTTTCTGGAAAGACTTGGAACACATAATTAATCATTGAAATGACCATTTTCGACCTGAATTGTTCCAGATCCTACAACACTAAAGAGATCAGTCATCACCAACAAATATTTCCTTGGGTGTTACATTCATTTATAGCAGAAATATAAAGCTTTATCCTTAGCCATATGATAAGAAACTCCTGAATCAATAAGCCACTCATCAAGAAGATGACAGTAGTAGTAGAGGAGTTATTGAAGGAAAAACCAAAAGCAGAAAGTGCATGTCAGCCGAGGAAGAAGAAGAAGAAGAAAGAAGAATCAATATTGATGTTGTGCTTCTTCATGGCTGCTTCTAAGAGCTACCATCTTCTTGAAACATTTGGACTCATCAACGACCATCTGCTGTGCAGGTTGCAGTGCCTGTTAGTATTCTTTTTATATTTTTGATCCTTTGTCACCATTAGGGTGAGGCTATCTGAGCGAGTTTGGGACCCTTAGTTTGTTTGTTTTTTGCTTGGATTTTGCTTCTTGGGATACTTGAGTTTATCTTTATTTGGGCAACTAAGGCTTTGTTTGAGGTACTTGCAGTGTTGATTACTCCAAGTTAAGCACATCTTCCTCTAATCAAGGAGTAAAAAGGACTCAGAATTAGGGTTCTACATGGCTCCCTCTGACTATAACCATGGCACCAAGGTAGATACAAACCACCGGAGGCCTTTCACCTAAGCTTAAGAAAAGAATAAGATATATCTGGCAGCTCTTCCTTCATTACTATCTTACATTCTTGCATAAAATTCTGAGTGTTTTAAACTTAGATAGATAGTCTCCAAGGCAAGAAAAATACTTGGGAGTAAAGGTGATTGTGTTGATTTTCCTGGCCCCATTTATTGCTCGAATAATATTGGAGTTTCCAAACCTGTGATTCAATCTTGTCCCAAGCTACTTTGGGTTATCAATTCCTTGAAGGTGGTACCTTAGATCAGGAGAGATGGACGTTCCAATTAGTCCGCTGCTGCTTCACTCCTATTAGCCCATTTTGGATTTCTTATCATCATCGATGGGGGTTGTTTCCTTTCCCATGGTAATCCGGTGTAGGCCTTTACTTCTTAATAAAATCTTCCATATGGGATTTCCATTGAAGTAGTTGTTGTTGGTAAGAATGGCGATACTTGTAAAATACATATTAAATATGTAGATGATGAAGATTTAGAAAACTGGAAACTAATGATCTGGATGGAAGAATCTTGGTGTGTGGTTTAAAAACGGCAGCGGGACTTCGATGTAGAGTTATGCAGATTTTAAAAAGGCATAAATGGTAACCAAATAACCACAGTGATGAGTCAATAGAAAGCTACTTTATGAAGTGATCCAATTTTATAAAGAGAAGTGGAAGTCCACTTTTACAATAGAGGTTACCTTATAACAGAAAAGTTGCATGCAAAATAACTCTAAAATAAAATATAAAGCTACTTATAGTGATTCCTTTTTATAATTTAAGTGAAATTCATTTTACAATAAAGTTATGTAATAACTTTAGGTTGTATGATTTTTTTCAAAAAGTAACAAAGAGACTTGAACTCAAGACCTCTTGTAATGTTCAGACAAGTTTTAACAAATGGGTCTAAACATGTGTAATGTTCAGAAGAATAGGATTAGGGTTGTTGTTGTTGGAGAGAGTGCTCATAAAAAAACCCTTTTCACACAAGGAAAAAATTTAGCTTCTAGATGACAACAAAGGGTTAGATCTCGGTTAGCTTACCAGGAAGATGCACCTTTTCCTATATCTGTTTAGGATGCCGAGAGATCGCACAAAGTAGCGGGGAAAAGAGAATACAGATCTAAAGAGTAGCAATGGAAATAAAAAATACAAACCCGAAATAAAATCAAAACTTTACAAAAATTTAAAAATGCGTGGGATTGCCTCGGATCTGATTGTAATGGCATTATCTTGGGCAAACATAAACCTATTTTCGGAGTGAAACGAAAAGTGTTCCTAAATGAAGGTAAGTACTCTGGACCTGATGGAATAGTTCTCTCGGTATTACCAGTATCTGAAAATTCCATAAAATGGAGATAGAACCTTCGGCTTCACGATCTCAATCTAGCGGGGAGTGGGTCTTCAAACGACTCTGATACCATGTTCGACTGTACAGGTATTCCAACAGGATGAACACCTTTAGTAACCACTCACATAGCTAGATCAAAGATCAACACACCGATGTGAAAACATCGGTGTGTTGTAAAACCCCTATGGGGAAAAAAAAATGGCTCGAACCAACGTGGTCATTTGAGGAAATTTATTAATGCAAAGAAAGATTACAGAGAGATTTACAAGAGGTTCTCACAATCGATCATTGACAAATGACCTCATCTTTAAATAGATATCATGGACCAATCAGATTTTAAGCCAAAATCAATGGTCATTAGATCGAGGAGAGTATGAACCGTCGAGATCACTCTATGAGACTTGCTCGTGACATTCAGTTCCTAACTACAAATGCATACTAATGCATGCTAAAGAAACCTGCACCTAACGACATATTAGAATAAGTAGATCCCTAACTACAAATGCATACTAATGCATACTAAAGAAACACACTTTTACCTAACGACATATTAGACCAAGTAGATCTTAACTAACTCCTAAGTGTCTAAATATCCTAACAACATCTGGTTTGATCTCAAATGGTTTCTGCAAATTGAGTAATATGATAACTGGAGAAGAGCACAATGATCTCTTGAGTTGTGTAAAATGCTTCTCTGCATTTGCATTCTAATCAAAGTGTGGTTGGTTAGCCATTTGATGAAAAGGCTTTGCCAATTGTGAGAAATGTGCTACAATTTTGTTTTAAAAATTGATATCGCCCATGAAGCTCTTCAATTGTAGTACTAAGGTAGGCATTGGCCTTTGTGACAATGCTTGAAATTTCACTAGATCAGGATAGATGCCTTCTGTATCCATAATGATGCCCAAATATTGCATGGAATTCTGTCCAAAAAATGATTTCTTCTCTTTGACCTGGAGTTTGTGAGTTTAGAGTAACTCAAGGAATTGGTATCCATGTTGCATGTGTTCTTCCCACGATCTACTGAAGATAAAAATTCCATCCAAGTAGATCACCATGATCTTTCCCAAAAATGGATGAAACACATTATTAATGAGCCTCATGAATGTGGTTGGGGTGTTGGTGATCTCGAAGGGCATGACAAGCCATTCAAAGAGACCAAACTTGGTCTAGAATGTGGTCTTCCAAGTATTCATTGAGTGCATTCTGACTTGGTGATAGCCCACGGCCAGATCCATATTTGTGATGTAAATGACACCATGCAGGTGATCTATGAGGTCCTCAATCCTTGGGAGGGGGTAACGATTTCTAACCGTGATATTGTTTAAGGCTCGGTAATTAGTGACTATATGTCATTCAGGTTAATCCTTTTTGGGGATGATGAAAGCGGATGAAGCGCAAGGAGAATAGGATGGTTGGATATGTCCATATTCAAGAAGTTGAGTGATCTAACGTTCTATCTCGTCAAATTCTCAAGGGGCTAATAGATAGTCTTGAGCATTGGGTAATGAAGCACCCATAAGGAGTTCTATAGAGTGTTAAATAGATATGGAGGGGGGGAATTTTTTGGGTTTGGTAAAGACATCAACAAATTCTTTGAGAAGGGGTGCCATTTCGGGAGGGGTCAAATTATTCATATTATCAAGTTTGATAGGACACACAAGACAGAGAGAGACACAACGATTAAGGGAACTCAAAGGATTTTGTGAATAGAAGTGATTGTATGAGATGAGCATGTATGTGCATCCTTGATGGAGGATATGATATTGATGAGTCTTTTCATGATAGACAACATGGAGGTCTTGTTGATACGGGATGCCCAGTAAAAGGTCAGGACAATCTAAAGGGGTAACATCACAGGTTACGACATCATGAAATGGTACAATGGTAAAGGTGACCACACATTGTGTAGAGACTTGGATCCGTGGACCTCCTCGTTGAACCCAACCGAGTTGATAGGGGTGGGGATGTAGATTAGTAGGTAATTGCATATGTTGGACTAGTTTTTATCAAGGATGAGAGTAGCGATGGTATTTTTTATTTGGAAATTGTGAGTGAATAGAGGAGGCAATGAAGAGGTTGTATTATTCGTGGTCACTAGCACTAGTGAAGTGTCACAGACCTTAAATTCTGATTTTTTTTTTATAACATTTATACAACCATAACAATCTATTTACTTACCTTTCTCCATAACTTCTCGTCACCTAAGTTATATTTATTATATACTAATGTGAGTTGATAAACTCCATATTTAACCATATTTTTTGAGTGTTACCCTAATTCCTATCCATAAGACTTACTAATTTGATAACCTATATACATATATGCTATGTTTCCATATTCTAAGGTTATTCCTATTTTGACTTTAGGACAAGTTGATGCTATATATATATATATATATATATATGTCTTCCGATGATTATTTAATTGAAAACCCCTATTATGGTTAATATTGATATTCGATACAAATTCCTTGTTATCATAGTGTTTAAAATTTGTATTTATATGATTCTTTATAATCGTCCTCATATTATTGTCACCCCAAGGTATTTCATTGTCACATCACACATTACTTTTCACATGTATTAATTTGGTTTAATTTGGACATTGGATCTTAATACACGACATTAATATGAGGTTTGACATGCGTTAGTACTAACTTTGTTGTATCGTGCAGTGGATAAAATTTGGCATACAATTAGTTGTCATAACGTTCTACGAGGTTATCAAACATGTATTGGTACTATCCTTAATTGAATTTTCACCAACTTCTTGTCGTTAGCCAGCATGTCTTGCGATTTTGCATGTGCCACCTATAGTTACCATCTCGAGATGAGATTTTATCATGTTTGTACTGAGGATGTACATGCGTAGGGTCCTCGTTTTGTTGAGTGTTAGGGTTTTGGGTCAGAGCCTTAACCCTTTCGACCTTTCCTGAGTTTGGATTATTTCACACTTCGTGGTTTTGTTTCTCTTCTCTGTGTTTTATTCTGAGAGGTTCTCATACTGTTGAGTGTTTTCATTGTGTGAGTACTCAACGTTCATGGCATTCCCGGGTTGCTTATGGTTGCGTCGTCATGGAACTAGTAAGAGTTTTAACGACCCCCTCACTTACTTTGTTTTCTTTGTAAGTTGTGTTTAACCGATCCATTGGCTCATGGTGGTGGAAATTGTTAGGTCACCGGCTCTGTCTATATGTCTCTACGACATTTTTCATGGAGAACATCTTACTTAGTTTTGTAAGTCTATTATATAAAACTTACAGTTATAATCTGCTTGCGATAATCTTTTGCTTCTAGTTTGTCCCTGGTTTGAAGGGTCTTACCCTTGGACTCGCTTTTCTATGGAATTTGATGGTTCGAAGAACCTGTTCAATTCGTCTATGAGATTCAAACCGAGATAGGACTCATGTTTAAATAGAATACCGGTTTCACATAGAGTCGATTTATTTTCTAGTTTCACTCTGTAACAATGATTCTTTGTAAATCTTGATACTTTTATTCTCAAGTAAATGACTAATGATGGGCCCTGTGTATTGTTTACGAGGGTACCCATCATCCATTCAACTCCCTATACTTTATGTGTAGTTCAAGCGACAAAAAAAGATACCAGATACTCGGTATACCCACGGTAAGTTGATATTTTAATTATGTATATACTTCTGTCGTTTTTAACAACTTTGTGTCATATCATAATTTGTATTATTGTTTGATGTAAAGGTATCATGGAGGTTGGTACCATGGAGATGTAGGACTACCTTTGCTCAGAAAGGTATTCGGGTTCCAAACCTTAACTGCCTTTGAGTTTGGCACCACATTTTAGGATTATTCTAAAAAAAATTGTATAATCGTTCATGGAAGTCCATAACTCAAATCTATTATTTACGCATTTCATAACTTTGTAATACCTTGTTTATTATTTTCTTCCATATATATACAGTCATTATTTATGTTTTGACTTCTCTTTACTGGTATTTCCCTTGTGGAATATAAACGGTCATTGTAAAGGTTTCCTTTCGAATATATGCAAGTGAGTTTTGTTAAACTCTATAATTATTCCTTTCGATTTCATGCATGGTGCATTTCGTTTAAACTCTGCAATGAATTCCTTTCTCTTTCATGCATAGTGCAGTTTGTTTAAACTCTACAACGAATTCCATTCAATTTCATGCATGGTGAATTTTGTTTAAATGTTAACTCTGGAACTATTTTCTTTTTCAGATATATGTATAGTGTAATTTGTAAAGGTTAACTCTGTAATCTATTTCCCTTTTGGATATATGCATAGTGTAATTTGTAAATGTTAACTTTGTAACTATTTCCCTTTTGGATATATGAATAGTGTAATTTGTAAATGTTAACTCTGTAACTATTTCCCCTTTCGGATACATGCATAGTTTAATATGTAAGTTTTAACTCTGTAACTATTTCCCTTTTCAGATACATGCATACTGTAATATGAAAATGTTACCTCTGTAACTATTTCCTTTTTCAGATACATGCATAATGCAATATGTAAATGTTAACTCTGTAACTATTTCCCTTTTTGGATACATGCATAGTGCAATATGAAAATGTCAACTCTGTAACTATTTACTTTCCTTCATAGTTTTCCTACCTAAACTCATGATATACATCGATCCTCTTTTGATAATGCACTTAATTTGTTTTACAGTTTATTTATGCCAAGACATTAGACACAATAACACACACTAAAGACATAGTAAGATCAAACATATTCATAACAAGAATAAAACATGTAACTTTGGGGAAACCACACATTGAATTCCCTATTCCTCCCAACCTTGGACTAGAGTTTCTGTTACCCCCGGATGAGTTCAGAATCCAAGGGGCTGCCTATGGGGCCACTTGCTGAAATATGAGCTCCAGTGCAGTGAGTGATCTTTGTAAAATTTTATTGTGTCGAGTAGGTTTGCACATAGCCTTTCACAAGCTATCAAATTCATCTCTCCTTGGAATGGCGTCCCATTCCCTTGTCATGACTTGTTTTATTTTCCCTAGGACTTGTAACATTTTTCTTGAGCCTCCTGCTCACTGACCACATGTCAGATCCAACTTTACACATGTTCACAGATTCTCCTATAAATCTGGAATGTGTCTTTTTGAAGTTAAGTTAACTCTAAATCTTGTCTTAGTATCCTACCACTTGGTCAAACCATTTGGATTCATAACTCCCTCTTTTAACAGATGCCTCAACGTGCGACCCTTTTTACACATGTGTTTATTTCATAAAAATAATAAGATCTTACAATTCAATTTTGGTCACTCGACCAATTTGTCTTTTTGGAAAGATAATTAAAATTATAACTTAAAAAAAACAATAATAGAAATAATAATTAAAAATCCAAGTTGTGGGATATCACATACACCCCCCTTAGAACTTATCATCATCCTCGGTGATAACTAGTTTTCTTCAATACCATTTTGGAACAAAAATGGTTATGCCTCCTGCATATTACTTTCCATTTCCCAAGTAGCCTCTTCTAGACTAAGGTTCTTTCATTGCACCTTTACCTTTCCTACGACTCGATTCCAAAGTGTAAGTTCCCTCTTGTCGAGAATACGATCCAGCTTACTGGGAATTTTCGCATGGGTTCCACCTGTATCATTTTCTAATCAACAACGTGAGTAGGGTCATGTATATAATTTTTCAATAATGAAATGTGAAACCCATCATGTACTTTTACCGTAGATGGAAGTGCAAGTTGATAAGATATTGGTCCTATTCAAGCAAGTATCTCGAATGGGACACAATATATAGGTGCTAACTTAGTATATTTTCCCAGCTGTAAAGAACTCTTTTTAGGATTAACTCTAATATATGCATTATCTCCAACATTGAACTCTATTGGAGTCCTTTTTGCATTAGCATAACTTTTTTTCTTGTCCTGAGCTACTTTCAGGTTCTGTTGTACCGGTTTCACTATTAGTTCCATGTCTTTTAACATATCTGGTCCTATCATCAATCCATTTACAGGGTTACTCCATGAAACATGTGTATTACATTTTTTGCCATATAATATTTCAAAAGGACTAAGTTTTGCCAAAGCTTCATAATGATTATTATAAGCAAACTCAACTAAGTACAAATATTCTTCCCATTTACCAGGTCTGTCCTTAACATACATTCTAAGCATGTCTTCAAGAATATGGTATCTAACCCTTTAAATAAGTAGCACTGAAATTCAATTGGGTATCTAACCCTTTAAATAAATCCTTCCAAAAAATTTTGGCAAACTTAACATCTCTATCAGATATTATAAATTTAGGGATTCCATGTAACCTAAATATTTCCTTCATGAATATTTCTGCTATATTAATATCCTAGTAGGTTTATTTCACAGGTATAAAGTGTGTCGCATTACTTTGTTTATCAACCACAACCATAATTCAATCAGTTTGTTTACTACTTCTAGGAAATCCAATAATAAAATCCATACTTATCACTTCCCATTTCCATTCCAGAATGGGTAAAGGTTGTAGTAGTCCAGCTGGGTGTTGGTGTTTAACCTTAACTTGTTGACACTCTAAACATCTAGCTAGATATTTAGATGTTTCACCTTTCATATTTGGCCAATAGAATTCTTTTCTCAGCATAGTAATCATTTTCTGGTAACCTCGATGTCCAAAATATGGTTTCTTATGTAGTTCATCTAGAATTAGCAACTTTATTTCATTAGATTATGGTATATTTAATCAGTTTTTATACATTAACGGTCCACTTTTTGAGAATCTAAAGTATGATTCTTCTATTCCTGCTGAATTATCAGAAATATTCAACTTATCTAGACACTTTCCCAAAATACTGTTCATAAAGCACATGAATGAGGCCAGGGAATTAGTCAACCCAAAAGGTATTGTGACAAATTTGTAATGTCTATACCTCATTCTAAAATCCTTTTTATAAATATCTTCATCCTTTATCCTAAATTGATGATAACCGGAACGTAAGTCGATCTTAGAAAATATTTTAGCTCCCCGTACTTGATCAAACAGATCATCGATACGAGGTAATGGGTATCTATTTTTAATAGTCATTTTATTAAGTTTTATATAATCAATACAGAGATGTAAAGTTCCATATTTCTTTCTAACAAAGAGTATTGGTGCTCCCCATGGAGACACACTTGGTCGGATATATTCCTTATCTATCAATTCTTGCAATTGACTTTTTAATTCATTGAACTCTAGGATATTCATCCTATAAGGAGACCTTAAGAAGGTACTGCTCCAGGTATTAGGTCTATGGAGAAATTTATTTCTCTCTTAGGAGGTAGTCTAGGAATATCCTGGAATACATCCTGAAATTCCTGTAATACGGGAAAGTTATCTATCTAATTATTACTTTCCTCTTTTTCATTATAATTTATGTGTACAGCTCAACAAGTATTTTACACCCTTTTTGAATGCATATTTTAACTTGTAAGGTTGTTATTTCTCTAATACTAACAGGTCTTGATACTCCTTTATTGTTTATAATGTTACCCTTCTCATCTACATAGGTAAATGATTTATAGTAACAATCTAAGACCACCTTAAAATTTTCCAACCAATCCATATCGATTATCACATCATGAGACCCTAAAGGTAATATGTTTAAGTCTATCTGTGTTCTTAATTCATTCATACCAAGTTCACAGTTTTTAACAACATCTGTAATTCTCCTTTTAGTTCCTGTAGTTAATCGTACTAACCGAGACTTTTCAAACTTTTCTTTATGTAGCTTACATATTTCTACAAATCTTAGTGAAATATAACTTAAACTAGTGCTTGGATCAATTAAAACAATAAATGGTTGATTATGTATCTTACCTTCAATTTCTACCATTGAAGTTTGATGATCTTCCTGGCGATTTTCCAAGGCTGTGCTGATTTTTGGTGTAGACCTTGCCATCTCACCAGCTGTAGTTTCTTCTTGTACTGTTTGCACATTTTTATTTCCCTTATTCCTAAGAGAAAAATCTTTATAGTAATGAGGACCACTGCATTCCCATCATTTTACTATCTCTTTTTTGGAAGTTTCTTTATTGAAGAAGGTTGGTGGCTTGGTACCCTTATTTTCAGGCTGATTGAAAGGTTTACCTATTCTGAACTTATTACCTCCCTGAAATATCTTATCAACATTTCTATTAGAGTAAGCTCCCCCCTTCTTCTTAGGCTCAAACCTTTCAACCTTTTTCCCACTCCAATTCTTAGAATTCTCATTTCTATTTTTATACTTCTCAAAACAGAGTTTAGATTTCCTCAAGGTTTCTTCCAAAGCTTTCGGGTTATCAAACTCAATTCGATCTTTATAAGAACTAGATAAGCAACTCAAGAATCGTTGAATCTTTGTTTTTTCATCCACAATATAAGGTACATAACATAGCAAACTCAGAAACCTACTACATAAATATTTCATTGTAAGATTTCCCAGTTTTAGTTCATAGAACTCCTTGGATTTACCCTCATAATATTGTTCAGATAGGTATTGTTTCTTAAAATATCTCTTAAAGGTTTTCCAAGTGATATTTCTTTCCTTAATACTTTTCACTCTTTTTATATCCTGCCACCATATGTATGTTTTTTCTGTCAGATTGTGAATAGCCATCCCAACTTTAATCTCACTTGAATAACTATAGATTTGAAAATATTTATGCATACCAGAGAGACATACCTCTAATTCTTCACCAATCTCCACTTTCCAATTGAAGGTTGGTGGTTTAATCTTCTTAAATTCTCCCATGACTTCATCATGTTGTTTAGGTTTTCTTTTTTGTTCTTTGTTTAGGACTAGAACTACTTTCGGTAGACATTTCTGTGTCTTTCGTATCCTTGTATACTGACTTTGTTTTGGATTCAGGATACTCCAATTTTTTGATTTCTTCTTTTGTTAGGCTATCTTAGAATTTCTAGAATGATTTCCCTTATTTTTATCAGCATTTTGATTGCATAATTTCTCTAGAAAAATTGCATTTAGTTCCTCTTGAGTCTTTAAAATCCTTTCATTATCTTCTCTTATTGTTTTTAGTTCTTCTCTCAGATATGTTACTATCTTTATAATTTCTAAATGCCTGTCATTATTCAGATCCACCCAGAGATGTCCATCGCCTGCATTCCCTTGTTCAGGATTCTCTTGATGATTTTCTTCTCCCCGAGCCTTGGGTACTTCTATCATTTTCCTACAAAATCAATTTATTTTTCTTCCTAGAGGTAAGAAGAGAATCAAGACAATTTTACATGTTAGATTTTTGGTGTGATCAAGCCCATAAAAAGGCCAAGTGATGTAACCTAAAACTTTGATACCATTATTTCACAAACCTTAAATTCTGAATATATATTTTTTTATTATATCATTTATTCAACCATAACAATCTATTTTACTTACCTTTCTCCATAACTTTTTGTCATCTAAGTTATATTTATTCTATACTAATGTGAGTTGAGAAACTCCATATTTAACCATATTTTTCAAGTGTTACCCTAAGTCCTATTCCATAATACTTACTAATTTGATAACCTATAAACATATATGCTAAGTTTCCATATTCTAAGGTTATTCCTATTTCGACTTGAGGACAAGTTGATGCAATACCTATATATATCTATATATCTATATATATAGGTCTTGCGATGATTATTTAATTGTCAAACCCTCTTATGGTTAACGGTGATATTCGATACAAATTCCTTGTTATCATAATGTTTGAAATTTGTATTTATATGATCCTTGCTAATCATCCTCATATAATTGTCACCCCAAGGTATTTCATTGTCACATCACACATTACTTTTCACATGTATTAATTTGGTTTTATTTGGAAATTGTCTCTTAATACACAACATTAATATGAGGTTTGATATGCGTTAAGACTAAATCTGTCGTATCATGTAGTGGATAAAATTTGAGATACAAGGAGTTGTCATAACGTTCTATGAGGTTATCAAACCCGTATTGGTACCATCCTTAATTGAATTTTCACCAACTTCACGTCGTTCTCCAGCATGTCCTGCGATTTTGCATATTCCACCTGTAGTTACCATCTTGAGATGATATTTTATCAGCCTTTGTCCTAAGGATGTACACAAGTAGGTTCGTCATTGTTCCAGGTGTTAGGGTTTTGGGTCGGAGCCTTAAAACTTCTGAGCTTTCCCAGGTTTGGCTCATTTCACACTTCATTGCTTTGTTTCTCTTCTATGCGTTTCACTCTAAGAGGTTCTTGTAGTGTTGAGTGTTTTCATTGTGTGAGTACCTAACGTTCATGGCATTGTTGGGTTTCTTATGGTTGCGTCGTCACAAAACTGGTAAGGGTTTTAATGACCCCTTCACTTGCTTTTTGTTTCTCTGTAATTTGTGTTTAACTGAGCCATTAGCTCATGGTGGTGGTAATTGTTAGGTCGTTGGTTGTGTCTATATGTCTCTGCAACATTTTCCATGGCGGACTTCTTACTTCATTGTGTAAGTCTATTATATAAAACTTATGGTTATACTCTGGTTGAAATAATAGTTTGCTTCCAGTTTTTCCCTTGTCCGAAGCGTCTTACCCCTGGACTCATGGTTATATGGAAATTGATGGTTCAAATAACCTGTTCAATTCGTCTATGAGATTCGAACCCAGCTAGGACTCATGTTTAAATAGAATATTGGTTTCGCATAGAGTCAATTTATTTTTTAGTTTTACTCTGTAACAATGTTTCTTTGTAAATCTTGATACTTTTATTCTCGGGTAAATGACTAATGATGGGCCCTATGTATTTTTTGCAAGAGTACCCATCAACCATTCGACTCCCTATACATTCGGGTGTAGTTCAAGCGACGATCATAGATACCAAATACTCGGTATACCCACGATAAGTTGAGCTTTTAATTATGTAAATACTTATGTCGCTTTAAATAACTCTGTACTATATTCTAACTTGTATTATTGTTTGATTTACATGTATAATGGAGGTTGGTGTTGTGGAGACGCATGAATACTTTTTGTCAGAAATGTATTGGGGTTCCAAACCTTAACTGCCTTCGAGTTTGGCACTGAATTTTAGGATTATTCTAAATAAAATTTTATAATTGTTCATGGAAGTATGTAACTCAGATTTACCGTTTATGCATTTCATAACTTTGTAATACCCTGGTTATTATTTTCTTCAATTTATATATAGTCATTATTTATGTTCATGTTTCTCTTTAATGGTATTTCCCTTGTGGAATATAAATGGTCATTGTAAAGGTTTCCTTTCGAATATATGCAAGTAAGTTTCATTAAACTTTGTAATGATTCCTTTTGATTACATGCATGGTGCATTTCGTTTAAACTTTGCAACAAAATCCTTTCGATTTCATGCATAGTGCATTTTTTTTAAACTCTCCAACGAATTCCTTTCGATTTCATGCATGGTGCATTTTGTTTAAATGTTAACTATGGAACTATTTCCTTTTTCGGATATATGTATAGTGTAATTTGTAAAGGTTAACTCTGTAATCTATTCCCATTTTGGATATATGCATAGTGTAATTTGTAAATGTCAACTCTGTAACTATTTCCCTTTTGGATATATGCATAGTGTAATTTGTAAATGTTAACTCTATAACTATTTCCCCTTTCAGATACATGCATAGTGTAATATGTAAATGTTAACTCTGTAACTATTTCCCTTTTCAGATACATGCATAGTGTAATATGCAAATGTTAACTCTGTAACTATTTCCCTTTTCGGATACATGCATAGTGCAATATGCAAATGTTAACCCTGTAACTATTTCCCTTTTCGGATACATGCATAGTGCAATATGAAAAAGTTAAATCTGTAAAAATTTACTTTATTTCACAATTTTCCTACCTAAACTCATGATATACATCGATCCTCTTTTGATAATGCACTTAATTTATGTTACAGTTTATTTATGCCAAGAATTCAAACACAGTAATGAACACTAAAAACATAGTAAGATCAAACATATTCATAACAAGAATACAAATTGGAACTTTGGGGAAACCACATGTTGAAGTACATGTTCCTCCCAACCTTAGACTAGAGTCTCTATCACCTCTGTCACCCCCGAGCTGAGTTCAAAATCTAAGGGGCTGCCTATGTGGCCACTTGCAGAAATTTGAGCTCCAGTGCTGTGAGTAATCTTTGTAAAATTTTACTATGTCAAGTAGGTTTGCGCATAACCTTTCTCAAGCTATCAAATTGGTCTCTCCGACGTCCCATTCCCTTGTCAGGACTTGTTTTTTTTTTCCTAGGACTTGTGACACTTGTCTTGAGCCTCCAATGCACTGACAACCTGTCAGATCCAACTTTACACATGTTCACAAATTCTCCTATAAATCTGGAATGTGTCTTTTTGAAGTTAAGTTAAATCTACAGCTTGTCTCAGTCTGCTGGCACTTGGCCAACCCCTTTGGATTCCTAACTGCCTCTTTTAATAGATGCTTCAACGTGTGCCCCTTTTTCCACATGTGTTTATTTCATAAAAATAATAAGGTCTTACAATTCAATTTTGGTCACTCACCAATTTGTCTTTTTGGAAAGATAATTAAAATTCTAACTTAAAAAAAATAATAATAGAAATAATAATTAAAAATCCAAGTTGCGGGATATCACATGAAGGGTCTCATTCTGTAGGATTCTCTAAATTTGTCCCTTACATACCACTTAAGTTAAATACAGTTATCTAAACCTACAATGAAATGATGCTAACTATAAGGCTTTCCATGGTTGAACAAACTAGGTATTGTCTTCTTGAATAGTTAGTGTGCACAATGGGAGTTTGTCTATCTCTCTCTATCCAATTGTAGTTGTGGTTGTGGATCAGTGACCCATTGGTTGAACAAAGTATGTACGTTGTTTTTGAATAATTAGTGTGGAGTATGGGTTTTTCTTACTCTCTCTTTCTAGTTGAAAGTTTGGTTGTGGTTGAGTGGGTCATTGGCATGTTTCTCCCAGATTCATCAATACAATTGAATGATGAAGTCATCAGCTTCAAAGTATGTGGTTAATGATTTTAATACTCTCGCAAATCTAATTATATATGGTTAATACTTTTGATAAGTTTACAAATCTAATTATTAAATTAAACTATGAAGTCATTATCTTTTAAAAAAATGTGATTAATGATCTTAATAGACTCAGAAATCTATTTATACATGGTTAATTATTTTGATAAGTTTAAAAATCTAATTATACAAGTTTGTGAGATGGTACTATTTTAAAATCTTAACTCATTGTAAAATGTAAATATAAAATATTAAAAGGTATTTATATTTATTCATTTTTGGTGAAGTTATTTTTTCCTATAAAGTAAGGTTTAATTTTATGTTGAAATTAAAATCTGCCAAAATCCTTAAAAAAAAAAAAAAAAACTCAATTTTTTTTTTTATAAAGGAAGTTACCATCCATAACTTAGATTTCTATTTTCTAATAAAATTCCTATCAATTTTAAAGAAATTTCTATGAGATAAGGGGACCATGTGAGTGCCCCTTATCCTAAGCTGAGCTGAAAACTAATGCTTTTCATGAGTAAACAAACAACGTCGTTGATAATTTGTGTGGAGCAGGGAACTCTGTCTGTTGAGACTCTTAGTCTATCTAATTGGAGTTGTGGTTGTTAATGAATATGCCATTGGAACATGTTGTTATCATGTGAAGGCATCGTGACAATACGACATTCATCGTGACAATAAGTTATATAAAAGTAAAAATATAATAAAAATAAATTTGATGTAAATTAAATAATTACTTTCTAAATTTTTATTTTTATTTACAGGTTATTCGGGTTTGAGTACAAGATCTGATTTTCTTTACAAGAACGATTTTACCATCTAGTCATCTCTAAATTTTGATATAATTTTAGAGTTGTGGTTGTTAATGAATATGCCATTGGAACATGTTGTTATCATGTGAAGGCATCTTGACAATAAGACATTCATCGTGACAATAAGTTATATAAAAGTAAAAATATAATAAAAGAAATAAATTGATGTAATTTAAATAATTACTTTCCTAAATTTTATTTTTATTTACAAGGTTATTCGGGTTTGAGTACAAGATCTGATTTTCTTTACAAGAACGATTTTACCATCTAGTCATCCTCTAAATTTGATATAATTTTATTTTAAATTATTTAATTCTTTTAAAATAATAAAATTATATATATAATTTTATTTTGAGAATTATTTAATTTTTTTTTTTTTAAAATAATAAAATTATGTTTATTATTTTATTTTATCAATATTTAATTAAATAAAATATGTTTATTATTTTTATTTTTATCAATATTTAATTAAATAAATAAATTTTGGTTTGCTAATTAATAATGGAAGCTATTTATATACCCATTAACAATAGAAGCTAGTATAATAAATTCTTGAGACTATTAAAATGTATCCATCTTTTCAAATTGTAGATTTCTATTACCATTATCTTATGTTTATTAACATTTTTTAATCACAATTCTATCCCAATCTAGGAAGTAATGTAGTTCTCATTCACTCATTAGAAAGTACACTAATTTTATTAAAAACAAAAATAATCCTAAGTTCCCACGTGAATTAGTTAGAAGAGTTATTTTGCTTCATCCGAAACAAACAATTTGTTTACTTTGAACAAAATTTGAAGCATCTGTTCTCTCCTTCGTGTGTGAGTAATTTCTATGGATATACTTTATGTAAACTTCAATAAAGTTTAAATTATAATCATTTTTCATTTTTCCATGTTATATGGTAGTAATATGTGAAAGGATAAAGTCTACCGCCGGAGCTTTTCAAGCTCAAGTTTTATAAAACTTTCAATATAGATATTTTTTTATTACATTTATATTTTTTTAAAATAATAATTGTATATTTTAGTGTTTGTGTTTAATTTTTTTTTATAAGACATGTTAATGAACTTGCCATAATTATATTAGACTAGTGTTTTAATTGTTTTTTATTAATTTTTTTATAATTAGATAATAGAAGGGTATATAAATAAATTAAGATGATTATTAAATTAATTAATAATTTTTATAAAATATATAATGTGTAGATATGAAAAATACATATTAATAAGTTTAAAAATTAAAGAGATAATTCAAATATATAAAATTCATCCATTTCTCTCTTTATACTATTTATAATGTATTTTTCTATCTCTTTATACTATTTATAATGTGTGAAAATTAAAAATATAATTTAAATATATCAAATTCTTCCATTTTATGTGTAATGTAGATATAGATAGTTATTTCGAAAGCTTGTTTTACAGGTATATCCATATTAAGGAGAATATCGTTGCATGGCTATTGTCTATAGACCTCGCTTCCTCTCAAGTGTTTTGAGCCTGCCACAGATATCAACGGTGAATATATGCGTTGGACGGAATTGCCCATTAATCATCTTTTCAAATAGTCTGGATTCAAAGATTTCACTGAAAACATCAAACATAACAATTTGCCAAGCTATTGGAGCCTCAAAATTGGAAACCCAAGCTGTTCAAATGAGTCGAAAAAGAAATCCACCGATAATGGTGCTGTAGAAATTTTAGGGTTTAACGAGGGTTGATACGAGGATGCAACGAACTTGGTGTGTCTGTCCTACGACATTTTCATGCAAGATGAGAGTCTTAATACCCCGGTTCTTTTGGTGGACTAACAAGAGATTTCGATTTTGAAACTTGCGAAGAAGATGACGAAGAAATATTAAATGAATTCGTCGAAGATAAAGAAAGAAGACAAAATTGTGCATGAGATGGAAGAATGGATACAATATTTCAATGGATTTGCAGATGTTGGGCTAGTGTTTAGGGAGATTGGTGAGCCATCCAAACGTAGAGGACACCTCAATACCAATCTGTTTATGAAAATAGGCTGTTATGGATGTGAGGGTTCGCAAGGAGAAATGGTTACATTGGCTAATGTGGTCATTCTATGAGTTCTTAGATAAGTTTGGATGACTTCTCTCTTCTATATGTGAACAAAACCACTCTAAGACATTTCCTATAGTTTCTATTGACAAAATCTCTTCAAATAAACAATTTTAAATTGTCTTTGTGTCATGTGACGACACAAAAGTTCTATACCCAGCGTGATGCTCTTGCTCCACATGCATTGCAGAAACAATGTCAAATGTTCATCAAGTGATCCATATTGGATCATTATATTATTTTTCATCTATCTTAATGCTTTATAGGTGAACAAATTGGAAATATTAGCTTGCATAGACATTTTAGTGGCTTGTCCAAATTTGGAAATTTCGGTCAAAAAATATTCTAGATCCATTTTGAGGTATCAAACGACACATTTTTATGGTCCAAAATTTACTGTGGAGCATACGACTATCTTATACACACCGATGTCTTTCTAGTGGTACAAGAATCACCCCAATCAAAGTTCTAATGAGAAATTTATGCCCCCCACAAGTTGACTTACCATATTGCTCACCATGGTGTGAGTGGATGCCATGCTAGCCCCCATTACTTAAACATGCAGGGATAGCTACGTAGTGTATTTTCTAGAACATTATAGAAGGTCCAAACCCAATCACTAATTGAGGGTTGGGGAACAGGAAGTTATCAGGGTATGTTAAATATCGAGTCGTTAAGAGGAGGAGTTATGTTCTTTTGCATTGTATCTTGTTCCATAACTTAGCATAACAGTTGAGAGTGGTGTTTTGTGAGCATAATGGAGGAGAAGAGATGTTGTAGCAGCCATACCATCCACAATTTCAAAAAGCAACTCCACAAAGAGTGCCTCTTTCTTTGTACTGACATTTGAATAAAAGAGAGCATAGCAGCCTCACCTTCTAGTTGGGTTTTATCCCATATTGGATTTCCCAGATCATATCTTGTGTTTTATTTGTGGATGATGTGTGTATTATTTATGTTCTCTATTTTTCACATTTCAACTATTTCATAAAATTTTAAACAGAAAACCAACAATTAAAGAATCTAAGATCTAAAGAAAATTAACGTTCATAGTAAATATTTTAGTATTTTATTATATCTATTGGAATATCCAAAATAGTTTACACATCATTTTGGTATCAGAGCAAGTTTTCTTGGAGTATTTGTGGAAATTTGTAGGGATCCAGGAATCATTTTAAGAGGAAATTCGTAGAACACTAGCCATAGACGACGATTCTATTCATAACAACCCATGATATCGAGTAGAGGAGAGATTTGCGAGGCTGGAAGAGCAAGTCCCTGACATATATCGCAATATTTTCTTCCTCATGGTGGCTCTAGAAAGCAAGCTTAGATCGTTCGAATAAGTTGGAGGCTCGAACTTAGAGATCAGATCAAATAGCAAATTGGGGGATAACGAAGACCTAGAAAATGAGTCATGGAAAGAATCTGAGAAAGAGAAAACGAGTTCCAATACGATAAACCCTTCACAATATTTATTAAATATGGAAGACAATGTGGACATAAAGCCATACCAAGGTGAGATTGATGCATTAAGACTAAATCATTGGTTGCAACAGCTAGAAGTTTATTTCAGCATTCACCATGTAGATGAAGACCAAAATATATCATTTACAAGACTGAAGCTAGAGGGACGTGCTTTAACCTGATGGGAAAGACATACATAAACACTTAAGCTAGAGGGTGATCTGCTAGTAACAAGGTGGGAGGACTTCAAAACCATCATCAAGTCCCAATTCTACCCTATCAGGTTTATAGAGGACCAACGAATCTGATGGCACTACTTCAGGAAAAAACAAGGGAAAAGTGTACAGGAGTAAACGACGAAGTTCAGAAAGATGGCCATCATGTTGGGTATCTCTCCCAAGAGCCCAAATGTACCCCTCAAGTATATGGGGGGTCGACATAGACATCTATGAAAGAAAGTGATTCTTTTTAATCCAAGGACAATAGATGAGGCATGTGCACATGTAGAGTATTTGTAAAACATAGGCCACAATAAAGGGCAACCAAGTGGTTCCAAGCAGAAAGAGCACCAAGAAGCCTCCAATGACTAAAAGAAGAAGTGGAAAGGGGGGCAGGATAAGAAGACAAAAGTCACTTCACATCATTGCAAGGATACTTTCAACCATTGTAACCATTTCAATATTGATGGAAACACTAAGGAAAAGTGTTGGAAACTACATCCGTAGTGGGATCCGAAGAACCGCAAAAATGAAGCAAAGAAAAACAATATTCTAGCCACATATTTGAGAAATTAGGTTGAAAGTAGCTTCGATGTGGATGATAATATTTTCTACACATTAATGCAGAAGGAGGTGAATCATGGTAGCCTTCATCACCAATAAGAGAAGGAGATAACTAATATATTCCACATCAATATTTAGGTCAAGAAGAACAATATAGACACTCTATTTGAGGACCAAGAAAAATTTCCTCACCTCATTTAGTAAAGATTTTTGGGACCAAAAGCCTCCCTAAATGGGGAGGTATGACACGTATTCGATCATTATATTATTTTCATCTATCTCGATGCTTTATGGGTGAAAAAATTGGAGGAATCAACTTGCAGAGCCATTTTATTGACTAGTCCAAATTTGAAAATTTGGGTCCGAAAAAACCGTCTAAAATCTTCCAGAGTCATTTTGAGGCATCAAACGACACTTTTCTATGGTCCAAAACTTAATATCGAGCCACTGAATATATTCTACACACTAGTACCTTTTCAACAGTGTAATACTTTCCCCAATCAAAGTTTGTATGCAAAAGTTATTCCTATCGCAAGTTTACCTACTGTATCCATCACCATGGTATGATTGGATGCCACATCAACCCCCATTACTTCAATGTGTGGGGCTAGACATGTAGTGGATTTTCTAGAACATTATAGAAGTTCCAAACACAATCACTAATTGAGGGTTGAGGATATCATTTCCCTAACTCTAGATGACCATCGAAGTATGTTAAATACCAAGCTGGTAGGAGGAGAAGGGGTTCCATTCTTTTGCATTATATTTTGTTCCATAGTTGAGAATAACAGTTGAGATTGGTCTTTTGTGAGCATAACAGAGAAGGAGATATTTTGTAGCAGCCATACAGGCCATAGTGTCAAAAGAAAACTCCACAAAGAGTGTCTCTTTCTTTGTACTTTCATTTGAAGAAAATAAAGCAGAGTGACCTCACCTTCTAGATGGGTTTTCTCCCGTATTGGGTTTCCCAGGTAATATCTTGTGTTTTATTTATGGATGGTGTGTGTATTATTTTTTTTTCTCTATATTTCCCATTTCATCTATTTCATAATTTTTTAAGAAGCAAATCAATAATTAAAGAATATGAGATCTAAAGGAAATTAACCTTCACAGTAAATATTTTGGTATTTTATTATATTTGTTGTGACAAACTGTCCAGTGGAATATCCACGACAATTTACATATAATCAAGTGTTTAGTGTTTTATTTGGAAATCTTCTTTGTTTCCAATCGTTGTTCTAGTTCTAGAGAATATATATTGACTAACAACTTAACCTAGGAAAAATACTTACGAGGAATGTTGTGTCGCTTGCTCCTCACCTGTGATCATAGTTGGGCACCCAACCTGCCTTCCTTATTTCTCACTAGAAAGGACCTGATTGGAGCTTGCATCTAGACTGATATCATCATATTAGGTATAATTTGTTATTTTTTTTCTCATGTTATTTGACAAGCTTTGCATGGGGATAATTTCCTTTGAATCTGTGATTCTAACCTTGAAATTGTGATGTATAATGATGAAATAATTGTTTTTTTCATTGTTGTTAATTTATTAATTTTATGAGTGTTCCCAACATGAAATTAAATATCTTAGTTTGCAGAAATGTGTTGATTTTAGTCCTGGTGGTGCCTATTTTTGGATATGGGTAGAAGGGATGGAATTTTTTGTTGTTGTTTATACTCTTTGCCAATCATAATATGCATCTTTCTAGAAATAAATCACACTATGTTCTTTCCTCTTTGTATTTCACAACAATTCCTAGTTCATCACATAAATTCATTCTCGCTTTCTCTAATTCAACAATATGGTGTTGCTTCCTTCAACCATTAAGTACCAACACTTCTATCTTTGTGAATATGGCCACAGACCATGTGGATTCCTTATTTGAAGGAAATTCATGTGTTAATGAATATTAAGACTGAAACATTTTGTGTGGCTTGTGGATTGGGAAATACTAAAATGACTGGGGAGGGGAATCTATTCCATCTCGTGTGAGAGCATTCCAATTACTCATTCACCATAGAGCGATCATGAGAACTCATACAATAAGTTATTGTCACGACTGGTGCGGATAGGACCCAAGTGAGGTTCGTGTATTCCAATTTGTACCATTTTTGGTCTATCATCATTTGATATGTCGAATTCATTTGTTTTGATTTCCGCATCCATCCATTTTGGTGGCTTAGCTTCGTCGAGCTAACGTTCTCCTTCTTCAATTTTTGTAAAAATTTTTGGGAACTCAGGTTGTTCCTAGTCTTCTTTGTGTTCCATGGCTATACTTAATACTGACTTCACATGATTCTGCAGCGTTGGGTGGTATTTTTTCCACTGGAATCTCTATCCTAACCATTTTATATTTTCCATGTCAATCCTCTATGCAATCAATTTTTTTTTTGTTTTCTACCAACTCAAAATTGCAAGTCGATGTCGATCCTCCATCGACCGGCATGGTTGATTTTTCTTTTTACACAGCTGGTGATGGATTTTCTAGAAATATTTTTATCTATTGTGCAACATCTCTCAAGTGTTCTTCTTCTGGATTGAATTTGAAGTCTTGTACACAATTTTCTTTAATTTCAGTCTGGTTTGATGTATGGTTCCAGGCTTCTTCAATATTATATCATTTGTTTCGTATGTCGTCTAATGTACTTGGGAACATATGGGAACATACCCTTTAATCCTTATATCCTATTTTTCTCCACTCTCCTTCGCAACGTTGAATGTGTTCTATTGGGTCATAGTTGAGTTCGAAGGTGGGAATATCTACATATTTGAATAATTTCTTGTCTCCAAATCGTTCAACAAAGTATGTCGACACAGTCATCCATGTTTGTAATATGGGGGAATGTGTTTCCCACCATCCTTTATTTTGTACTATGAAGGTTTCCACAAGGCTCTGTTTCCTCCCTTGCTCTCCTATGGACTTTTCCACCTCTTCGACATGGGTCAAAGGGGCATGCCATTCACTGTATTGTAAGGGTTTGGTTGTTTGATTTTCGGTCAGTATAAGAGTGGGAGTTTGTCGAGTTATCTTTTCGTATACTTTTGGTGCAACCTTGATTGAGTATTGTTTCTTAAGATGTTTCTTTGGAATAATTTCGATAGACCATCAATCTTTCACACGTGCTTCATAATTTTCAATTTTCCAGTTGTATAAGGTAGAGTCGGAATTATGCCTGAACGACATGGGAGATTCTCTCAAAATTTCTCCTTATACAGTGGGTTCTATATAATCTTTTTGTTCATTGTTTATCTGATCTAGGCATTTGGCTTCTTGATCTTCATCCCACGACTCCATCCATGGTTTTCCTTCCTTTGGATTTAGGGGAATAATTATTTTTCTCCCACTTCCTTTCAATTTAATTCTATCTCTTTCTAGGGAGATAGTTTATTTCATTCTAGACCCCATGGCTGAATAACAAGAGTTGTGTATGTTGGCATTCCTTCAACAAGATTGATCACTTCGAAGTCGACCAAAGTCGATATTCCCATAATTTGAGTGTCGACATTTCTCAATATTCCAATTGGTTCTATTAATATTTGATCAACTAACTTAAGATAATTCAGCGTGGGTGCTAGGTTTCATCGACCCATTCATATCCATGTTTCTCATGGTAGAATATTGACTTGCGAACCAAAATCAACGACCACCTTATTGACCATCATTCCATCAATCTCCAAGTCGACTCATGGATCGTAATATTTGTTTTTATAAGATAGGTGATTTGCATCCTTGTTTGGTTTCTGACCATCTTTGTATTCCCACAATATGTTGAGTAGATCCAACAACCTACCTATTGAATGTTTTTCTTTGAGGAGATACAAAAATCATTGGATGGTGTCTTCATTTCGACTTCTTAGGTTTTGTTGATCCTCTATGGAGTTCTTGAAGAATTTAAGAGCTTCTCTCGTGATTTTCTCTTCTTTATCTGGGTTTGGGAAGTTGTTAGCTTTCTTTCTTTGGTAATTTTCTGGTGGAGTATGAATATCTCATCCTGCACTCGACCTTGTAACAACATGTAAGTTTTTGGATTTCCTCACCTCTTCCCTGGATACTTCATGTAATATATTCACATTTTTTCTTGGTATGATTTTGTCGAGTACTATCGGGCAGTCTTCTAAAGAGTGATCCCCAATGCTACATATATTGCAAAATTTTAGTTCATTTCTGTCTTTTATAGGTAAATCTGCACTATGTGATCATCTTTCCAACAATTAAAACAATATGGTCATCCACAACCTCAACCTCAACCATCGAATCCATGTCTACCTCCTCGACCTTGACCACAACCACCGTAGTAATCATCTCTTTGACCATAGTTATTTTCTTGATCGATGGTGTCTGTGTGGTATATTGTTCGTATATTATTCTGATTTTGAGCATTTAGATGGAATTCAGATGTTCGGTGATCAGAAGCTTCACATATGTGGCACCACTTTGTATTTTTCATATTACGTGGACAATCTTGTATACTATGATCAGTTAGGCATTCACATATATTACAATATTTCTGAGCTTGTATTCGGTGGACGTGTGTTGTTTGTGTGCACTCATTTAGGGGACAATTATCCTTTGTATGTCCTTCTTGAGTTGATGTGGTGCACCATACTTCATTGTGTCGTATAGATAGATTTTTTATTGTTTGTTGCAAATGTTATATTTTCTCCTCAAGTCTATCCATCATAGAGGAAGTCAATGGGCTATCATCATCTGAATCGAATTGTTGTGCCTTTTGTAGCGCTTCTTCATAGTCAGTTATCTTGTATAAGCATAATGGAGAACAAATTCTTGGCAGTAGCCCAGCTACATACCAATGGACCAAAAAGTTTTGATCCATCATCATCGGGATTTGAATTAGGAGATATTTGAATCTCTTACCATATTCTCTTACCAACTCTCTTGATCTTTGTTTTATTTTTTTTTAACTACTGGGCTGCCAGATGTGTGGCATCCTAAATTTTAAAGAATGTTAAGAATCTATTCTTTATTTATGCTTTTGAACTAATTTTATTTTCCATGTAGTTCATGAACCATGTTAAGGCGTGGTGGCGCAATGCAGCTTTGAATTGATCCATTTTATTATCTTCGTCTGTAATATCAGTCACATCCCAAAACTTTTCATATACAAACGAATGGCATTTTGGGTCCTCCTCTCCTTCGTAAATCGGGATGTGGTTGAATCCAATTTTGATTTTCTTGGTAGGAATGCTCGTTTTTCTTTGTATTTGAGATACTATTGCTTTCGACTGAGCTGTTGAATCTTCTAGTCAGTTTTTTTCTGCATCCGACAATGGATGGTACTCAAGGAATAGTTGTTTCTTCTTGAGTATAGAAATTGTGTCCTCAGTTTGAGAGATCTTATCTTTATATTCAAATAACCTTCATTCAAAAGGTTGCATCACTTCCAGACTATAGTTAATTTATTATCTCGATATTATATGTGGAAGACAGGTCGAGTTAGTGAGATCCTTAATTTGGATAATCATATTGTCGACTTCATTTCTCTCTGGCTTGACAATCAATGCATCCCATAGGTTTCCTTGGTCATCCTTTATGTAGCATAATATTGCAGATTGGTCGTCGATATGCAGTCTTTGTTGGATAAATTATCTTATCAGTATATTGGTTTATGGCGCGGGAGAAGTAGGTAAAGCTGGTCCAAATTCTTCATAGTCCATACTTTTCGGTTCATCGTCCAATTGATGGTTGTTCAGTTGTGCGCCGCTACTACTGTCAGGTGTCACCGTGGCTGTTCATATTTCCAACTCTGGTCAATCTCTATCTGAATTAGACTTCTCACACACTCTTTTAGGATGACCCTTCCCAAACATCTTTCTATTCGACTTTTTGTTGTTCCACTAGTTACAAAGTTCTTCTCTTTTTTGTTGTCTTTTATCGCATTCTATTTTCTGGATATTCACTTATTGCTTATGGGCTTGCTTCCCTCCTGACTAAATTTAATCTTGGGAAACACTACTTCTTGTTTTATGGCATCTCACATTTTTCACTGACCCCTCATTGTCAAACCAACTTACTCTAAGTCGATAGCATTGGCCATATTAATTTCTTCAAGAAGTAATCACAGGATTCTCTTGTATCTTTGCACTTTGCGTCAAGAAATTACTCCCACTTTTCATCTTTCTTGGAAGTTACTATTTGGTAACGGTGTACCTAATATTGTTCGATATTCGACGATGTCACCGACTCCCTTGTCAAGGAGGAATTTATGAAGAAGTGTCGGAACCGTGCAAAAAAATCCGTCATGCAATTCAATGTAGAATTTTTATTTTATTTTGTCAAGAGATGTTCGATCTTCAATGGCTTGTTTCAAAATATAATCTTCGATAATTCTTTTGAGCCATTCGTGCATATTTTTTCTTCCTTCGTTTGTCAACTTTAGGCCTAGCTTCTCGTCGGGTGTCATATTACGCGTCACCTGATCTGTTAATGTGTTGAAACAATGCTTCTGGGATAGCTTCAAGCAGTCTTTCGTGGGAGGTTATTCTTTCTTGCATAGTTTATGATGTAGTTCTCAATTTTGCGCTCCCACCACTCGCGTATGTCTTGTAGATTTAGAATTTATGTACACTACTACATGCCCAAATCTAGTACTACCGACAACAAAACCAATGTTGTAATCGAGTGAAAGGTAGGGAGAGTTACCAGTAGATCCTTACATATACATCATAGAGATACATGCATACACATAGACATAGATAAAGACATAAACAAGTAATGAGAAGCCAAAGAACAATCATTTTATTATATGATAGAACAATACAACACAATGACATATAACCTCTCACATGAAGCTATCTGAGCCTTCATGTGCTTGTCTATTTATACCTCTTTTAGGAAGTTGTAACTACTTAACTTCCTCGGTTGGTCGGTTAACATATACTCCGACCAACCTCTACTTCTAACTATGTCGGTTGACCGACTAGTTCTTAGTCGACCGTCGGGCCTAGTCGACAGGGTCGATTATCCCCTACAACATGCATCATATGGATCTTGTTGTACATGTTTTTCATACATGTACGTGGGTCACAGTGAGCCCAACCATGTACATACACAGGTAAGAGAAAGAACAATCACATAAACTTCAAAAAGCATGCAGTTCTAGTTTGTATAGTGGGTCAGACTTTGTCAAGATTGTTTGTTCTTGTATTTCTGTCAGTGGGCCATTATCCCTATTACGGGAGCCCTGGTTTTAGCATAATAAAATAATTCTTAACACTGGTTTTCCCTCTAGGGTTTTTCCAAGGGTATTTAGCCAAAATATTTGTGTTTATGCATGCTTGATTTAGTTTCCTTGTTTATGCTTCCAATGCATGTTTCGTTGATTACTAATATATGCTTTTAGTAGATAAAGTGATTTTATTTTAAGATAATTGTCGAGTGTTGGGTTGAAGTAGTAAAATAAATAGTTTCCTCCATCTCCTTCAATGTAGGTGACATAAGAGAAAGTTTTCGGCAAGATATTTGGTAAGAAGTTGTGGGTATTCTATCAATTTTTAGAGGAAATTTGGTGTTTGATTCAATTTGAAGTTGTGGGAATGTTTTTTGTTGTGATTAAATATGTCAAATGTCACATGGAAAATTCATATATAAATGAAGCAAATACGTTAGATGGAGAAAAATATGTAAATTGGAAGTTTAAGTTGTAGACATTAATGGAAGACTACAACGTTTGGTCGATCACATGTGGACACGAAGCCAAACCAACCACCCTTGCAGTCTCAATTTAGGATTAGGAGCGATGAGAGACCAAAGCAAAGGTGATCTTGAGGATTTTTGTCAAGGACAATATCATTCTGCACATCAGAGAATGTAAAACATCCCATGAAACTTGGGAGACACTTAAAGGTTTATATGAGATGATATACACAAATTGTGTGTTTTTTTTAAAGACTACACTTCTTTCAATTAAGATGGAATAGAATAAAAATATCAATAATTTCCTTTCTAGAATCAAAGAATTGAAAGATAATCTAGGAGATATTGGTGAGAAGATTTATAGTATTGATTTAGCCAATGTCACATTAAATTGCATGTTGGATGAATATCAAATGTTCATCACTAGTCTTGCAACTAGGGAAAAGGCCCCTACCTTTGATTAATTGACATGTATTCTTTTGTAAGAGAAAGAACATATAAATAATCTCAATAGCATATTTCACAATACATATCTGACATGGTGGAGAAAGGGAAACAACCCTACAAAGGAAATCCATGGAGAAGGAATAAAGAAGGCAAGCCACATGTACAAAAACAAATCAAGGAAAGGCACTACCAATAACAAATACAAGTGTGAAGAAGAATGATGGATGTTTCTATTATGCTAATTTTGGACATTATGCTAGAGATTGTAGGAGAAAGAAGTTTAATGAGTCCAAATATAACAAAAATTCAAGAAATTTTGTTGATAAAGGTACCATAGTAGGTGATTATTTTAAAAACCTCAAGTTGTTTGTTTCTGATGCTGCTTTATCAACAGACACTGATGATGTTAATGCTTGGTTTATTGATTCTAGTGCTTCAATTCATATGTCATGTAATAGGAACTAGTTTGATACATATATCATGAAAATAGTAATGGTGCTCGTATCTATCTAGGAGATGATGGATCACATGAAATTAAAGTGTATGGAGATGTATGTGTCACTTTACCCACTTGTGAGGTGAAACAAACCCATAATGTTATGTATGTGTCAGGCATAAAGAAGAATTTAATTTCAATATCCACCTCTAAAAGTTGAATTTGTTAAGTCAAAATGTGTTGTGAAGGACATACAAAATCACTAGAAAGTAATTACAAGAGGATCCATAGTTGGAGGACTATATAATCTTGATGTTACAAGGAGGGATCATCTAGCGTTGGCATCTACAACTATGTCAATGAAAGAGTTATGGCATCAAAGGTATGGACAACTAAACCATAATGATCTAATGTTGCTTCAGAAGAAAGAAATGGTAGAGGGTCTTCCAATGCTTAAGAGTGAACATGTTGAATGTGAAGGATGTGCATTAGGTAAACACCATAGGGAAGAGTTTCCCACACATACAAATAAAAGGAAACATGAAATTCTTTAACTAGTGGACACTGATGTTTGTGGACCCATGTAAACTAGATCTCTTGGAGGAGCATATTATTTCCTTATCTTCATTGATGCTAGAACTAGATACACTTGGGTCTATTTTGTTAGAAAAAAAGTTATGTATTTGAATATTTTAAATAATTCAAGAATATGGTTGAAAAGAAAACAGGAAGGTACATCAATATTCTCAAGTTAGATCAAGGAGGAGATTAGACATTAGGGGTACTCATCAAGAATTCCAAAAACAATGGGATTCAATAGCAGTTTACAGTGCCACGTACTTCTCAGAAAAATGGAGTAGCTAAGAGAAAAAACAAAACTTTGGTTGAATGTGCTTACAATATGATTAAAGGTAAAAATATTTCTAATGGGTTTTGGGATGCAACACTAAGAACTGCTGCGTATATGAAGAATAAAGGTCTTATAAAAATTTCAAAGCTCAAAACACCTTTTGAATCTTTTTATGGATATAAACAAAAAGTCAACCACTTGAGAATTTTTAGGAGAAAAAGCATTTGCTCATATTCTAAAATAAGATAGAAGAATCCTTGATGCCAAGGCAATGAAATGTATATTTATTGGTTATTGTAAAGATCATAAAGCCTATAAAATGTTTGATCCTAGCACTCATAAGGTATTTGGAAGTAAAGATGTGTTGTTTCATGAAAATGTAGATGAAGTACCCAAATAAGATGGTTATGATGTATGTCATTTGCCTAAATAAATTGAGGAAAGTGCCAAAGAAGAAGATTAACAACTTCAAGGTGAAGCTTCAAGAATCATATATTCTACGAGTAGCCAGAGCATTCCTAGAAGAGGTGAAGGAACTCCGCAAAGAAATGAATAACTAAGGAGGACAACAAGGTAATCTAAGACCCATGTCAAGTATAAATACTATGCCTTAATAACTCAAGATATGAATTTAGTGGAGCCTTTAAATTATGAAAAAGTTAAAGACCATAAAGAATGGATGATTTCCATGAAAGAAGAAAGTGATTCTATAATTAAAAATGAAACATGGGAAATGACAAAATTATCTGAGAACAAAATCCCCATAGGTTCAAAATGGTTGTTCAAATATAAATTTAATTTTGATGTTAGTATAGACAGATACACAGCTACATTGGTTGCCAAGGGTTATTCAAAAAAAGAAGGAATAGAATATAAGACACTTTTGCACCTATAGCAAAAATATATGTCATTAGATTAATGATTGCATTGGCCACTAAGTATAATTGGAAGTTGCATCACCTAGATGTCAAGTCATCATTTCTGAATGGAGAATTAAAAGAAGAGGTTTATCTTGTTCAACCAGAAGGGTTTGTAAAGCAAGGTCAAGAACATCCTATATGCAAATTGAAGAAAGCTTTATATGGATTTAAACATGAACCTAGGTCTTGGTATGAGAAAATTGATACTTTCTTCTTTCAACAAAGTTTCATAAAAAGTAAAACTAATCCTAATCTATATATCAAACAATATGGAAATGATCATATTGCTTTGATTTCTTTATACGTGGATGATTTTATCATAACAAGAAGTGCTACTAGACTGATTGAAGAGATCAGAAAAAAGTTGTTACATGAATTTGAGATGAAGGACCTTGGACAATTACATCATTTTTAGGTCTTGAGGTATAGAGAGACAATGGTAAGACCTTAATCATACAATGCAAATATACAAAGGAGGTACTCATGAGGTTAAATATGAAAACATTTAAACCAATATCTAATCCATTAAAAAAATATGTTAAGTTGAACAATAATGATGACACAAAAGAGGTGGATGGTACTTTGTATCCACAATTTGTGGCAAGTCCCAATTATTTCACTACAACTAGGCCAAATATTGCATATCCAGTTAGCATTCTTAGTCAATTTATGGCTAAGCCTCATGAGAGTCACTGGAAAGTAGCAAAGAGAGTCCTTCTATATTTGAAAGGGACTATAGATTTTGGTATTGAATATACTAATGATTTTAATGTTGAGTTGATAGGTTTATCAAATTTTGATTGGGAAGGAGATCGAGATGACAGGAAGTCTACCACAGGATATGCATTCAATATTGGATCAGGGATCGTGTCCCAGAGCCATAAGAAACAATCAAATGTTTCTTTGTCATCCACGGAATTTGAGTACAAAGCATGATGCACTGCCACCTGTGAGACAATTGCTAAGGAGGATACTTGAAGATGTTGGAAAAAAGCAAAAAGTACCAACAATCATTAAATGTGATATCCAAAGTTCCATCGAATGAGAGAAACTATCATTTTGTAAGAGAAAAGATACCAGTCAAATAAGATTGGCATATTGTATTGCAGCACAAATGATAATGTTGTTGATATCTTTACAAAACCTCTTGGAAAGACCAAGTTTATAATATGTAGAAATAAGATAGGTGTTGTAAGGATAAGCATGCACTAAATGCCCCTGACCTAGTGGCTGAGAAGCATGGAAAAAAAGTAATTTCATCCCTCAATCTATTAATTTGATCGACTGTCTAAAATCGTTTGAGCATGTATAAATTCAAGGCAATAGCAAATGCAAGGATCAAGTTGTTTGTTTGTGTTTTACTTCCTGTGTCTGCGTGTTAATGTATGAGTGCTCTGTTCTGATTGGTTGATGCTTTTCAGAAAAGGCTGTCCAACTTTTTAAGCCATTCATTGACCGCTGAGAAATGGGAATTCCTCTCTTGCTGTTTAATGCTAGACGGCACTGCTGCATCTACTTGATAATAGGCTCAATTCTCATTACCAGATCTGTCAAAGAATTCAACTCCTCCTTGCAGAGGAGTGCGATGCTAACGTGATGGAAAATATGGTGGATGACAACGTCAATGCTCACACCAATAAATCCAGAGACGAAACCAGGATCACGAGGCAACTTCATATGATTTTCTGAGGAATAGAAAACAGAGAAATAACAACGCAACAAAGACACTCAGACTAAAGGGATGAATATATATCCAGAAATCTCGAAATAAGAATTTCTTTTGCAATCAAGACACTCTTCGAGCAGCAATACCAAAACCTGGAAGAAAGCAACAAGAAATTGTGCAAGCAAGGAAGGTAACAAGAAATTGTGCAAGTAAAACCCAATCCAAGATAACGGCCAGTAATACCGAAGCTTTTGGTATCAGCTATTAGGCAAAGTAATACCGAAGATAACCCATTCTCATGCCATTGCAAATTTTATGGTTATTTTATTTTATTTCGATAAAGAAAAAGAGGAAGCTTCTTTCCATTATTCAGCAATAAAGTTTTATAGAAAAAGTTTCTATAACTATATATATTATTTTTTATACAAGATTTACTGAAGTTAAAAATATACCAAATAAGAAAAAAATATACGAGTATTCTTTATCTCAGTGAATATTAATACTTTTCACGGATTACCAAACAAGGAACACACTTAGAAGTAAAATTGTTGATAATTTAAGTGGAATACTAGATATTTATACAAACAAAATTAAAATGACTTGAATGTGAACAAAACAAAAACGTAAAATTAAAATAATTTGAATATGAACAAAACATAAACGTATGATTCCAATGCAGGAACTAATAACTTAATTTTTTTTTAACCATAAAACTGGATTTACGAATATCATACAGTACAATGATCACACATAACACGATAAAAAATGATGTGTAAATATTGATAACGATAAATACAAATTACAATTTTGATAGTGAAAACACTAGTTACATATCAAGAGCTTCTCTGCCTTACACATCTACAGAGAAGACAATGTTACTGCGGACTATCTATCAAAACAGGCATTATCCCAGCCCCTTGGTTACTTAACTCTCTCCAGTTGGGAGGAAGACAATAAGGGCCCCCAACAATGCTCAAAATCTGAAGCAAAAGACACTAGATTTCTGATCTTCTTTTAGCAACAGCAAATCAATGATTCCCGCGGTCACTCTGGTCAGATTGACATAGACTGGATGTTTTGTCATTATGAGAGTAGCAAGCTGCGCTCCATTAGAGGTCTCTGTTTAGTCAAGATCGTTGTTTATGTAAACTTTTATATCCTTCTAAATATAATAAAGAGGAATTTTCCCGTGGAAAAAAAAAGCCTTGACGTTGGAAACATGATTTTATAGAACTTCATAAATGTCTATACAGATCTGAAAGGAACAGGAAAAGCTCATTGCGGGAAAAGTCATTATAGAACCAACCTAGGATATTATCTCTCACTTGTAGATATTGTTTTATAAATTCTATTGTCTCTTGAGTAGACATTGTTACAATTTCTATTCTTCTCTTTGTTTTTTCCACTCTCTCCAGATTTTTTAATACCATCCAACAACCATATACTCTGACCTTTTGCAGTTTCTCAAAATTTAAATAATTTTGAGGAAACATCTTTAATCCTTCACATAATATTATAGTGAATATTTTAAGAGAAGGCATTGCTCCTTCCTCTACTTCCGGTAATTCTTCCAGGTTATTTAACTCAAACATTGACAGTTTCTCCAATGAAAGAAATGCCCCCGTCTCACCAAATCCTTTAGGAAATCTCTTTAACTTTTTACAATACACGATGTCTAATTGCCTTAAGGACTTAAGCCTATGTAAAGCAGGTAATTCTTCCAACATAGAACAACCCCATAATTTAAGAAGAGTTAAATTTTGAAATTCACAAAATTTATTGTCCATTTTAACTACGTGAGAGCACTTTAACCATAGCTTTCTCAACTTTGACATGTTAAACATGTCAGCCGGCACTCTTTCCATCTTCGTAAGGCTAAATTCAAATGTCTCCATGTCAACCATGCCCCCGAGCGTTCCCTCACTAACTATTTCTCCGTAGTTCTCGAAAGCTAAAGTTTTGAGCTGTGTTAAGCTGCCCAAATGGTTAACAGAAGCCCCTTTTTGGTATATTTTCTTACCAGTGGTCCACGTCATACTCCTGCAATTCCCGATGTACAAACACTGCAAAGACGTGAGGCTTGAAATACTACTGGGTAGACATTGCAAATCACTACACATGTTAAGGTTTAGATAACTTAATGTGCTTAACTTGTGCAGGTCAGATGGTAATTCCGTGATTTTAGAACCCTCCAGATCAAGGATTTGGAGGGCCGCGAGATTTGTAAAAGATGCAGACAACCGTTTAATGGGCACATATGCTAAGTTCAGGTATACCAGCTGTTTCAAATTACCCACACTCTCTGGAAATGACTGGAGGGACGTGTTGGTCAAATCCAAAATCTTAAGAGAGATCATACTCCCAATCACCTGTTTGGGAATCTCTTTAAACTCTATGTTTCTCTTCATTAGCAATGAGGATATTTCCTGAGCTCTCCATGACTCGGGAAATGCATTCAAATTGTTGTCGTTCAACACAATGCGAGTGCACGGTGAAAAATTAAATTCATTTACCTTTAAAGTTCTCAAACCCATACCTGCGCCACAGTAGAAGTTTTCTTCCTTCTCAGCAATCTGTATTGCCATTGCACGCAGGATGTCGTGCATCCTGAAGGTGACCACGCGCCCATCCACGTCTGTGAGGGTCGGTTCGATCAAACAACGATCCGCTAAAAAGTCGACATAAATTCTTCCCATCTCGAACGGGTCGTGGCCAGCGTCATCTTGCAGCTTTTTCTTTCCAAGGAGCCCCTCTCCCATCCACAACAAAATCACCTGGCTTTCGACCGGAATAACTTGGTCTTCTAAGGATGCCGCAGCTAAATATAGAAAGCCCAATTGGAGATGAACACCGTAGCTGCCAAGAGCGTCGTAACTCAATCTTAGGCGATCATAGACAGCTTGTTCGTCTTTGCTGTTGGCGTTTGGCAGCCTTTGAACTGCGAATTTCCACTCATTTGCATCAGTAACACCTGCCATTGCCCTCCCTACTGCTTTGATTGCAAGGGGAAGCCCTCCACACTTGTCACACACAACCTTGGCTATTTCTTGATGGATGCCTGCTGGCACATTTCCATTATTATATGGAAAAGCATAATAAGAAAACAACCTCCAACTATCATCTTTAATCAAATCCCCCATTTTGATTGTGGACTCCTTTGCAACTCCCATCTCCAAGAGCGTTCTGTAATTCCTCGTACTCACAATGATTTTGGAATTGGAGAGGTGAATTAGCCGGAGTACACCCAATTCCTCCAGTAATTTTGCACCGTCGTCCCACACATCATCTAAGAACATGGCGAACCTCTTTCCCTGCATACTCTCACTCAACTGTATGTTCATATTTGTATTGGGATCGACCTTCTTCTGGATGGCTATTTGTGTTGAGAGTTCAATCCGAAGACTTGAAATAGAAGGAGACTGAGAAACAGTGAGCCAAAGCAAGAAACCATCGCTAAAGAGATCCYTCACCTTTTGGCTGTTGAAAAGKGTYTTCAGAAGCAAAGTTTTGCCGGAACCACCCATGCCAACAACGCCGATACGCGAGACGGAAGAGTGAGCCTCTGCATCGGTTACTAACTTCTCCAGCCTTTCAAGAGCGCTGTGTTGTCCCACTATAAGGGGTTCGTTGATGATGATGCGCGTTGAAGCTACAAGTTCGGAGGTGATTGTGGAAGTATTGGCTGTATCGACGCTTTCCTTAATCAGCCCAAGTCCCTCTAGGACGCTTGCCCACCCCATCAAAGTAACCGATTCGAGATGTTGGGCGATAACTTTAATGAGACGGGTGATCCTTCTACTTGTTCGATAGCGATAAATTAAGTCATACCTTGCTATCGTGCACTCCTGCGCCATTGTTGATGCTTTTCGGAGAAGGTTGTCCAACTTYTTAAGCCATTCATTGACARCTGACGCCTTCATATTAATATCKCTTTGWGAAATGGGAATTCCTCTCTTCCTATTTAATGCCAGACGGTACTGCTGGATCTGCTTGATAATAGGCTCTATTCTCATTACCAGATCTCTCAGAGWATTCAACTCCTCCTTGCAACGGAGTGCAATGCTAACATGATGGAAAATATGGTGGATGGCAACGTCAATGCTCACACCAATAAATCCAGAGACGAAACCAGGATCATGAGGCAACATGATATGATTTTCTCAGTAACACAGAACAGAGAAGTAATAACACAACAAAACCCCTCACAAACCACGGAAATCTCAAGTTAAGAATTTATTTTGCACGTCAAGACACTCTTCCAAATAACAAGAAATTGTGCAAGTAAAACCCAATCCAAAATAATGGCCAGTAATACAGAAGCTTTTAGTATATGCTATTAGGCAAAGTTTGCACATATAAAGAAGAGTGCCCACTGCCATGCCAGGCAGGAACGCCATTGCAAATTTCCAGAGGAGGAAGCTTAGTGCGCAAGCGAACAATGTGGACCTTACAAACCACTTGCAAATATTCAGGTTATTTTCTTTTATTTCAATAATGAAAAAGGAGGAAGCTCAGTGCGCAAGCGAACGATGTGGACCCGACCAACTCCTCTCACTTTTCAACCAAATTATTATCACTAGGTAAAATCATAACTTTATTTTTAAGCCGAAAGACGTATACTTATTGGAGATGGGCACAATTAATCACCTTTTAATCTAAAATTCTAATTTCATGGCTAACAATTGAAGATGCTGACATATTCTTAGTCGTCCTTCCAAATCAATGAATGTGATTCACTCTTCATAACTTCCTTGTATTTTTTAATGCATCAGTTAATGTGTTTACTTTTTAACATTTACCTAATCATATTAAGAAATTACTGTACCACCGTATGATTGCCACGTTTCACTTATTAACCTTTAAAATTACCACATTTAATTTTTGGATTTCCTCAGCTCTATATGCGTTTCTGTGAATTTCATATTGGATTGCCCAACCATCTTATTTGGACGTTCACCATCCACTTTGCTGCTGTGCTAGTGCAAAGTAATTACAGAGGAAAGAGTGGATTGAAATGAGTATCTTGAAAGAAATCGGGCGAATTTTTCTTAAATATTGAGAAAATCGGAGTATTCCTTTAGCCTCGATCTGTCTGTATTGATTTGACTTCGCCGAAAAAATGGGGCAATTACACAGAAGGAAATTGCAAGGCAATTACAGATGAGTGTATTAATTTGTTTATTGACCGGTTTCTTGAGGGTGGTCTATGTACCGAGACTACTTCACACGTCAGTGACCACGACTGGTTGTTATTCGTACCGCGAGGTCTACCCGGATAGCCAGTGGATGGTTGATTGGTCAGCAGAGCGATGCGATTCGTAAACGACTTATGAGACGTATACTACTTCTACTTCTACTTCTAATTTTTTTTTCAATGAAGAGAAAATTGGAGGATTTTCCTTCGTGAACTGTCCATATTGACATGACTTTAATGGTGAAAAAATCGGGGAATTTCAGTAAAGTTATCGAACAATTTTCGCAAGCTTTCCTTTCATCTCTGTGCCCCACCACTCAATCGTCGAAAAGTCGCTCGCTTCAAAATCTGAGTTGAAAAGAGAGAAAAACTACCATATAAAACACTGCTGGGAAAAACTACCATAGACAATTACACAGAAGGAGATTGCAAGGCAATTAATTACACAGAAGGAAATCGCAAGGCAATTACAGAGAAAGGAGTGTATTGACTTGACTTGAAAGTAACGAGGGGAAATTTTATTTAATGAGGAGAAAATTGGAGGATTTTTTAAAGCGTCCTCTCCAGCGTGAGCTCAATTTTTGCACGTTTTCCTTTCATCCCCCGCTCCCCCGTCCCTCAATCGTGAGGACTTGACTTGACGTCAATCGTCTAAGTGCCATCAGTTTCCGGATGTTTTCTTTTCTATGTGCCACCAACTCGGCATTTCTATGTGCCACCAACAAATTAACCCAAATATGGATTGAAAATATTTTTAAAAAATGATTATTATAGAAATTTAAAAAAATTATTGGAAATGTATATATTAGTTATTGAGATTGTATAATTTTAATGAATCACTTTTTTTTAGGAAGTGGATCTCCTATACATTTAAAAAAGAAATTTGAATAATAAAAAAATTACAATTTCATAAGACTTATTCAAAAATAAGGAAATAAAATAATATGTATATCTATTATCCCAATTTAAATATGAATACTTTAGCTAATTAAAGAACAATACATACAAGTTTTTTAGAATTCAAAAGAATTTTTACAAAATGGTATGCATATTCTTTATCCAAAATTGAATATAAATAATTTTGACAAATTAACTAACAACACATAAACATTTTTTTTTTAAATTTAAAAGAATTTTTTCAAAATAAGGAAATGATATGAGTACACCTTATTCCAAGTTAAATATCAATACTTTTCTATAATGAATGAACAACACATAAAAGTTTCTTTTGTTGAATTCAATATATTTTTTAAAAGTAAAGATATAATTTAAGTATTTCTTCTTATCTCAAGTTGAATGTGAAGAATTTTCATAAATGAACACACAACACATTTTTTTTTTTAATATAAGAATATAATATAAGTATTTCTAATCCACATTGAATATGAATATATTTAATGAATAAAGAAACAAAATATATATATATTTTTTTAAATTTAAGAATACAATATAAGTATTTTGTATACAAGTTGAATGAATACTTTTCATGAATGAAGAAATAACATAGTTTTTATTTTAATTCAAGAGAATTTTAAAAATATGAAAACTTTTCACAAATAAATAAACAATATTTTATAGTTAAATTTAAAAGAATTTCTACAAAATAATAAAATGACTATTTTACAAAATAAAGAAATGATATAAGTATTTCTTATTTCATTTTGAATATAAATACTTTTCATGAATGAACAAATAACATATAAAAAATTTATTTTAATTTAAAAGAATTACTAGAATATGAAAACCTTTTACAAATGAACAAACAACATTTAATAGTTGAATTAAAAAAAAATTCTACAAAATAAAGAAATGACTCTTTTACAAAAACAAGTAAATGATATAAATATTTCTTATTCCACATTGAATATAAATACTTTTCATGAATAAACAAACAACATATAATTTTTTTATTTTAATTTAAAAGAATTTATAGAATATGAAGAATTTTCACAAATGAACAAATTTTCATTATCCAAAATTGAATATAAATATTTGTTTCAAATGAACAAACAACACATAATTATTTTTTTTTTAAATTCAAAAGAATTTTTACAAAATAAAAAAAATGATATGAGTACACCTTATTTCAAGTTGAATAGGAATATTTTTCAATAATGAGCCAACAACACATAAAAGTTTCTTTTGTTGAATTCAATTTTTTTTTAAGAAAGTAAGGATATAATTTAAGTATTCCTTATCCCAAGTTGAATGTGAAACACATGATTAATTTTTTTCTTTTCAAAAAATTATAAAATATAAGAATACAATATAAGTATTTCTTATCAAGTTGAATATGAAAACTTTTTATGAATGAAAAAAAATATATCAAAGTTTTTATTTTAATTCAAAAGAATTTCTAGAATATGAAGACTTTTCACAAATGAACAAACAACACTTAATAGTTGAATTCAAAAAAAATTCTACAAAATATTAAAATTACTCTTTAAAAAAAGGAAATGATATAAGTATTTCTTATTTTAGATTGAATATAAATACTTTTCATAAATGAACAAATAGTATATAAAAGTTTTATTTTAATTTAAAAGAATTTCTAGAATATGAAGACTTTTCACAAATGAACAAACACCACCTAATAATTGAATATAAAATAATTTCTACAAAATAAGGAAATGTCTCTTTTACAAAACAAGGCAGCGAACTCCTCAGTCTGTCATGAAAACTTGATCATAAATTATTAAATATAAATATAAAATATAAATTGAACTTACCCTTACCTAGTCTGTCATGTCATTGAGTTAATTCTGATCTCGAACGTGAAGGCTGCAATAACACTATAAAGTTATCAGCCAATGAAATGTAAGAAAATTCAGTTTTTTTTACATATTAAAAAATAAAATTTTGAGTTTGTTATGTTACACATTAAGTTTTTTACAAAATTTTTAAAGTCAACCCAAATTAATAGAGTAGTCAAAGTGAACTCATCACTATGTATACGGCAGTACAATAAGGAAATGATATGAGTATTTCTTATTCCAAGTTGAATCTAAATATTTTTCATGAATGAGCAAACAACATATAAAAGTTTTATTTTAATTCAAAAGAATTTCTAGAATATGAAGACTTTTCACAAATGAACAAACACCACCTAATAGTTGAATTCAAAAGATTTTTTACAAAATAAGGAAATGACCATTTTTTTCCAATAGAAAATTAGCACTTGATTATATTAAGATGATATACTTTTTACATCCATTGGTACCACAAAATAGATTTTCGAGTCTTTCCTACACTTATACAAATAGATACTATTCAGAAACAGTCGGTTGGGATACAACTAATACATCCAAAAATAGAGCGCCAAAAAGGTTCTAATTTCACCAAAAGAGCAACCTGAGCAAGAATTCCAGTGAAATGAATACACCTCAATTCAAAAGAGAAAAAACTCCTCCCAACACAATACAAGCAATACTAAGGACAACTTTCCAGAAGAGAGAATAAAAGATCCACTAATAGATATTTATATGACGATGAAGACCCTCCAATCCTCCAGACCACAAATGAAGCAAAATATTTCCTTCAGGAGCCAATAATTGTAACGACCCTACCATTTAGTTACGCCAAC
>SNQJ01S0011075.1:183645-195502 GCA_010110895.2 Picea sitchensis
CACACAATGACGAACATGACACGTGCAACTCACGTGACAACAACATAACGACCTAAGAAACACATTGGTAACTGGAAGCAATGGATGACAATCACTGACAAAATAAGAATGACTACTCGCCCGTCCTACCCTGCAATGGTTAGGATGATCCAGATTATTTTTGGCACGAAATGAGAGCGGAGATATCAAAGTACTTTCCGACCCAAATCAAAAGTAAGTACACTGAGTTTCTTAGAGAATACAAGGATTTTTTTTTCTTGGTCTTATGATGATCTGAAAACTTATGATACCTCTGTTATTGAACATAATATTCCTTTAAAACATGGTATTAAACCTTTCAGACATAAACTCAGACAGATAAACCCTCTTCTCCTGCCAGTGATAGAAAGGTAAGTTAAGAAACTTCTCGATGCAAAAATTATCGTTCCATTCAGGTATTTTGAATGGGTAGAAAATTTAGTCCCTGTCAGGAATAAAAATGGCGAAATAAGGCTCTGTGTAGATTTCAGAAACTTAAATCGGTCATCCCTCAAAGACAAATACCCGCTCCTAAAAATGGATCATGTCCTAGAAAAGGTAGTTGGGTCTAACAATATGTCCATGATTGATGGTTTTTCCGGATACAATCAAATCGTTGTCCATGAAGACGATAAAGAAAAGACTGTGTTTACCACTCCATGGGGAACTTTCATGTACGATAAAATGCCATTTGGTTTGATGAATGCAAGGGATAATTTTCAGAGAGTGATGGACATCGCATTCGTCGGTGAGAAATACAAATTCGTTGTTATTTATATTTATGATTTGACATTTTTTTCTAACTCCGAAGCATAACATCTGCTACACCTTAGGAAACCCTTCGAAAAATGAAAAAAGTTTGGTTTGTCTCTTAATCCCAAGAAATCACATTTCGCTATGCAAGAAGGTAAGATCTTGGGTCATATAGTGTCAAAATAAGGAATCAAGGTCAACCCTAAATGAATTGAGGCTATAGACACGATTAATATTCCTAGGAACATAAAAGAAATTCAATATTTTTTAGGAAAGATCAACTTTTAAAGAAGATTCATTCCCAATTTTGCTGAAATAATTAAAATGATTACAGATATACTGAACAAAGACAACGAAGTGAAATGGACTTCTAAAGATAAATAATCATTCGAGTGCATCAAGAAAGCTATAGGGGAAGCACCTGTGTTAGCAAGTCCAGACTATACAAAGGAATTCCCGATCTTCTCATTTGCTTATGAACATATTCTTGCAGCGATGATCCTGCAAAAGAATGAGGAAGGATTCGAGAAACCAATAGATTTCTTCAGAAAAACCCTCAGGGATGCATAATTAAGGTACAATATACTTGAGAAGAAATGATACACAATGGTGAAGGATCTCAAGGCTTTAAGGACATATGTACTACATTCCAAGATAATCGCTTACATGCCAACTAATGCTATCAAAGACATTTTAGTTTAGTGGGACAATGATGGGAGAAGAGGTCAATGGTTGGCTAAAATTCAGGAATTTGATCTAGAAGTGAAACCGACCAAGCAAGTCAAAGGTCAAGACTTAGCGAAACTGTTAGCCGAATAAAATTTCAGGGTGCTAAGGATAAATCACTTGGAATCACACAAATATCTCCCATATATAGAGGATCTTGATGATCAAACACCTACGATTCGGATTGAAGATATTTTTCTTCCTTTGCTTGGTATTGCGCTATTGTTTCATACCTCCTTACCCTTCAGTGCCCGAATGACATGACTCCATCCAAAGTGAGAACTTTGAATCTACACGCAGTCAAATATTGTATTATTGATGACTAGCTATACTAGAAGGATCCTCTAGTGTTTTTGTTATGTTGCTTAACAGAACCTGAAACGGAAGGTGTCATAAATGAATTTCATGAAGGAGTGTGTGGAGGACACCACGCCTACAGGGAAACGACCTACAAGATTTTAAGAGATGGATATTATTGGCCAAAGTTATTTACTGATGTGAATGCTAAGGTCAGAGCCTGCAACTCTTTCCAACTGTTCTCTGGTAAGAAAAAAATACTTGCACTACCTTTAATCCCGATCAAAGAAGAATCTCCCTTTCAACAATGGGGTCTAGATTTCATTGGAGAGATCCATCCACAGTCAAGTGCTCAACATAGTTGGATTTTAACTGCTATCGATTACTTCACGAAGTGGGTTGAAGCCATTCCAACTCAGAATGCTATGGATTCGGCAGTAATAAAATTCTTGGAAGAGAACATCCTATCGAGATTTGGTTGTCCTTGAAAAATAGTGACTGAAAACGCCCAAGCTTTCAAATCTATGGAAATGGTCAATTTCTGCAAAAAAATACAACATTGTGTTAGGACATTCTACAACCTATTATCCTCAGGGGAATGGGTTGGACGAATCATATAACAAGAACCCGATGACTATAGTAAAAAGGTGTTGACATAAAATAAGAAGGCTTGGCACATTCACCTGAAATACGCCTTATGGGCGAATCAAATCAACACCAAAAAATCAATAGGTATGTCCCCTTTTCAATTGGTTTATGGTACTGCCATTGTCCTTCCTATCAATCTTTCTCTTCTTGTGATGAAGCTCTGGAAGGATGAAAATGAAGATACAAATGACGTTACAAGAAGGATAAATCAACTAATCAAAATTCAACAAAATAGGGTCGAAGTAAATGACAAGCTTCAAAAGTACCAAGATAATATGAAGGCCCTTTTTGATAAAAAGGCCAAAGACATGGAGTTTCTTCCTAGCGATCTAGTCTTAAAGTGGGACACTAGAAAAGAAGATGTAGAGAAACATGGAAAGTTTCATCATCTCTGCTTTGGACCATTCATAATTGTAGCCGCAGAGGGGAAAAATTCCTTCTTACTGGAAAATCTCGATGGAAAAATTCTTGACGCTCCTATCAATGGGCGTTACCTGAATTTTTTTATGTAGTATTCATATTTCAGATTCCCATTGTATATATCGTTTTGGATCGACGTTTGTTTTCGTTTTTTTTTTAATTACAATTTTTCCTTTCTCTTGTAAATTTTCCAAGTTATTTTATAGTTCGTTGTAAATAAACCATGTTTATTTGGTATCATCAAAACAAAATATAAAAGCATTTGTATCACATACCATCTTTATTCTATAGAATATTCTGACATTTCCCATTTTATTCCCGTGCAAAATATTTGCTGTCAAACGAGAGATAAAGATACATTGTAATCCAACGCTCAATTTTCAAAAAACATTCTCTTTCTCTCATAACAGGTGATAAATCAATGATCTGCTTGATTGGAAATACAAAGGAAATATGAGGTATGAACTCCTACCTCGCTAGTTCAAACTAAAATTTTAAGAAAATCTTATTTCGTGTAAAAGGGGTTTTGCTCATGTTAATATTAGCACCTCGTCAAGGTTCAAAGAAGTATGAAATTACAACTTAATTTTAAATCCTTCTCTCAATGAAATAAAAAATGAAATAAAAAGAAACAGAAAATAAAAATAAAAAAAACGGGCTTGAAAGGAAGTTCGAGAATCAATAAACAAGCTTGTTTGGGAATGAGATTCTTTTGCATCGGGACCTCTGAGTCCTTGTTCTGTTTTATTTTTCCTATCCCCGAGATTTTATTCACTTCCAACTTTCACTATCCTTTCCTTAGTCTTCATAAAAAGAAAGAAATTCACCTTAACTCTGAGAACTTAAAAACATATCTTCAAAATGAGATTAGGTGAAAATATTTATGTTCCTTCCATTTTAACTGAAAGAAAGTATGTCTAGGCTAATCTTGGTAACTTTAGCTCTTATATCGGATTTTAAACTGACTAATTCTCTCAAGGTTGATCCATGAAATTCAAAATCCCTATAAAATATTCCTTATAGGAGAAGGTTTATTGAAGATTTGAAGAAAATTAGTTTCAGAGTATATTTAAAAAATTATGACAGACTGACCTTTAAAAAATCTTAAGTAGATATCATCCCTTGTATGATACATACAGATTGATTGCCCCCACTTCAAAATATTAAAAATATAAGATAGACGGTGAAAAGAAATTCATAATTTTATTACCCCCATCTTGTCCAAAGATATGATGAAAGGAAATTCATGTAATGATTGACCTCATCTCAACAAAATGCAAAAAGTGCTAATTGAAGTGGTGAAAGAAAATTTAATGGGAGAAGTAGATAACTTCACAGGGGTATTGAACAGGCTCGTCAACAGTGAAGCAATATCTTTGATATCTGTACGACTGTCATACATATCTACATAACATACTCTGAGATCTAGTTCTCTTTTCGGTAATATTTACATTCTAAACCAACAAGGGATTCACTACATAACTTATTACATATACTTAACCTTGATGCGAACGAAATCGATCAAAATATGATATTTTGGTTAAAGTTGTTTTGATTATATTGAACAGATCCAAACTCGGTTTTAGGAATGGTAAATTTTAAATAGCCTAACTTGAGATAAAAAATGAGATGTGTTTTGAAGGTTTTCTGAGATTCGGTTGGAGTTCATTTTTTTTGTGTATGATTATTTCCCAAAAGTGTTTCCCAGAAATGAAATAATGACTCCATTTGCCTAATAAAGGCACTCGGTCTACTGTTCTTCCATGTCTCACAAGGAGACACGATCCCTAGATGGAGCCTATGCTGGAACACATGCAATTCTGAACTTTTGAACCTCATACTTTTCACCTCATAAAAATATAATTTTCCCAAAGAAAATGATAACCTAGAAAATGACTTTTGAATTTTAAATCAACTTTATTATTGGTTAATTAGAAATAAGGCGTGCATGATATCCATTGTTGATGTGTTTTCTCTTTTTGTTCGAACGATCCTAATATTCCCCCATAGTTCTGGAGCCGCCTGAATTTTAAAAGAGGCAAATCACTAAAGGTCGCTTCAGAGCTTCGTGCTTCGGGAGTTTTGATAAGTCTTAACGATAAAAAATCTGAAACTCTAAAACCTGAAGGTTATCTAATCGCGACTTTCCCTAATCCTTTTAAAGACACAAGCCGTAAGACAAATGTACCTTTCGATTATTCCATGAGTAACATGTGGCATCTCTCTTTTCTCGACGCGTCATCCAGAATGACATAATCTTCAACACGTCACTGTGGGAGATAATCCTTCGGGAATTTAACAAAGAATGAATTCACGAATCACTGAAATACAAAAATGACAAAGTATTGAATGTTAATTAATTAAGTTAATCATGATCAAGATATAATTAATGACTTTGTAGTTTGGAGTTCAGACGTTTACCCTGTATCATATCCTAAAATCCCCAAAGTTTGAATGTCTTTAATGATTAAAATTAAATATGATTAATTAAGACTTAAAACCAATTACTAGATAATTAATCGCTTCATATTTCTATTTTTGGGAAATTCCTCTCGAGATACATTAAAATTCCCCGAAGTCTGAACCCCCGAAATACTTGAGGTTAACACACAATCTTAAACATGATTAATTAAAGTTTTACAACTAATTATTCAGAGATTAATCTTTTCGCGGATTCGGGAGGTTCCCACTCTGTCACATCGAAAACTCTCGAATGCCCACTGTCGAAGTATTGGTGGCATTTATGACTAGTTACAGATAATGATTCAAAATCGGATTGCAGATCGCCAGGTAGACTTTCCCATAAACGTTAATAAATTTTCCATCGGTGAAGATATACAAAGATCGATGAATCCGTTTTGAATAAAAGCGCTTCGATTTCAAATTCATTTTCACCTTCTGCAATTAGCAAGTTTTATATGTTTGAAACACACAAATTTTCTCTGCAATAGGTAGCTTCACTCTGTCTCCCTAGAATTTTCTCTGCAATAAGAGCGCTGTGTTGTCCCACTATAAGGGGTTCGTTGATGATGATGCGCGTTGAAGCTACAAGTTCGGAGGTGATTGTGGAAGTATTGGCTGTATCGACGCTTTCCTTAATCAGCCCAAGTCCCTCTAGGACGCTTGCCCACCCCATCAAAGTAACCGATTCGAGATGTTGGGCGATAACTTTAATGAGACGGGTGATCCTTCTACTTGTTCGATAGCGATAAATTAAGTCATACCTTGCTATCGTGCACTCTTGCGCCATTGTTGATGCTTTTCGGAGAAGGTTGTCCAACTTTTTAAGCCATTCATTGACAACTGACGCCTTCATATTAATATCGCTTTGAGAAATGGGAATTCCTCTCTTCCTATTTAATGCCAGACGGTACTGCTAGATCTGCTTGATAATAGGCTCTATTCTCATTACCAGATCTCTCAGAGAATTCAACTCCTCCTTGCAACAGAGTGCAATGCTAACATGATGGAAAATATGGTGGATGGCAACGTCAATGCTCACACCAATAAATTCAGAGACGAAACCAGGATCATGAGGCAACATGATGATTTTCTCAGTAACACAGAACAGAGCAGTAATAACACAACAAAACCCCTCACGGAAATCTCAAGTTAAGAATTTATTTTGCACATCAAGATACTCTTCCAATAACAATACACAGGTTTCGGAAGGTAACAAGAAATTGTGCAAGTAAAACCCAATCCAAAATAATGGCCAGTAATACAGAAGCTTTTAGTATATGCTATTAGGCAAAGTTTGCACATATAAAGAAGAGTGCCCACTGCCATGCCAGGCAGGAGCTCCATTGCAAATTTCCAGAGGAGGAAGCTTAGTGCGCAAGCGAACAATGTGGGCCTTACAAAGCACTTGCAAATATTCAGGTTATTTTCTTTTATTTCAATAATGAAAAAGGAGGAAGCTCAGTGCGCATGCGAACGATGTGGACCCGACCAACTCCTCTCACTTTTATTTTTTCAACCAAATTATTATCACGAGGTAAAATCGTAACTTTATTTTTTATTTATTGTTTTGAAAATTCGACGGTAAAATCATAACTTTATTTTTTATTTATTGTTTTGAAAATTCGACGGTAGGAGTAGTTCGTTTTAAAATTAACCAAAATATGGATTGAAAATAGTTTTAAAAAATGATTGTTATAGAAATTTAGAAAAATGGTTGGAATTGTATATATTAGTTATTGAGATTATATAATTTTAATGAATTAATGTTTTTTTAAGAAATAAATTATCTATACATTTAAAAAAAAATTGAATAATAAAAAAATTACAATTTCATAAGACTTGTTAAAAAATAAGGAAATAAAATAATATGTGTATCCATTATCCCAATTTAAATATGAATACTTTACCTAATTAATGAACAACACATACAAGTTTTTAAGAATTCAAAAGAATTTTTACATATAAGTATTTCTTATTCAGGTTGAATATAAATACTTTTCATGAAAGAAGAAACACTATATAAAAGTTTTATTTTAATTTAAAAGAATTTCTAGAATATGAAGATTTTTTCACAAATGAACAAACAACACCTAATAATTGAATATAAAATAATTTCTACAAAATAAGGAAATGTCTCTTTTACAAAATAAGGAAATGATATGAGTATTTATTATTCCAAGTTGAATCTAAATATTTTTCATGAATGAGAGAACAACATATAAAAGTTTTATTTTAATTCAAAAGAATTTCTAGAATATGAAGACTTTTCACAAATGAACAAACACCACCTAATAGTTGAATTCAAAAGAATTTTTACAAAATAAGGAAATGACCATTTTTTTCCAATAGAAAATTAGCACTTGATTATATTAAGATGATATACTTTTTACATCCATTGGTACCACAAAACAAACTTTCGAGTCTTTCGATTATTTCCTACACTTATACAAATAGATACTATTTAGAAACAATTGGCTAGGATACAACCAATACATCCAAAACTAGAGCACCAAAAAGGTTCTAATTTCGCCAAAAGAGCAACCTGAGCAAGAATTCTAGTGAACTGAATACACCTCAATCCAAAAGAGAAAAAATCCTCCCAACACAATACAAAGAATACTAAGGACAACTTTCCAGAAGAGAGAATAAAAGATCCACTAATAGATATTTATATGATGATGAAGACCCTCCAATCCTCCAGACCACAAATGAAGCGAAATATTTCCTTCAGGAGCCAGTAATGCTTGCTTTCAAAGTCCATCCGCTTCCTTGTTAAATTCATGAAAGATGTGAAAGAATTGAATAACCAAAAACTTTCTTCTCAACAGTCTAATTCTTTGTTTACATCCTTCTAAGGAGCTCACCCGCAATTCACTTTTATGATTTAACCAATCTATGATTACCTTAGAATCGCCCAGGATCTGAAGCTTGTGGATAGACAATATATTTGATAAATAGAGAGTAGCCCAAGCGCCCATTAACTTGGCCTTTGTATTAGTTCCCTTTGCACAGTTCAAATACCATTTATAAACTGTAGAAGTTGATAGTTTAATGATACCACCAACGTCGCTGCATAAGACATTAATCTGGGTTGCTCCATCAAAACACGCCACTGGAAACTCTAGTGGGATGTCAAGCATGTTAATACAAAGAGAGGAAGTTATAAGTTTATCCACAGGTTGCTGAAGAGCGGCAAGCTTTTTGATGACAACTAAGTGAGTTGAAGGCACCTTTCCTTCAAAAATCGCAACGTTCTTTTCAGGCCAAATATACCAGCATGTGAGAGTAGCAAGACTAGTTGGATTAGTCTTATTTTTAGTCTAGTTTGTAAGGTAGTCATCAAGATCAAAGCCTTCCCAGTTATGTCTGATATTTTTAATGGATTTGATTTTTTGCCAGGTGAGTTTGGTGAAAGCACAATGAATGAACAAATGTTCATTTTCTTCACTCGCCATTTTGCATAAATGGAAATGCATAGGCCCCATACATCCTCTATGTTGTAATATTTTCCAAGTCAATATTTTTTTCTCCGCTGCAAGCCACATGAAAAGCTTGATTTCCAGTTGAATATCCCAATTCCATATACTTTTATGCCAACCTGAAATGTTCTGGAAATTAAGAGTGGAAATTAAGGCCGCATATACATTCTTTGTCGATAGGTCTCCTGAAGAGTCCCCTTCTGTCCATATAAGTTCATCTTCATTATTGAATAGGGATACTCTCGAAGCTTGTAGGGACCTCCTGAAGCGATCCCACTCCTCTGCCAAGTTGCATTAGAGTTCCAACTCCGAACTGTTGTACCAAGTTGAAAGTAAAGAGTCTTGTTCATGTGGTCTCGAGGCCTGTGCTAGTACCGAAACATGCTTTTGACTTAGAGCATTGATAAGCGAATTAGACAGATAGGAGTCTGCACCTAATCCCAAGATTATGTCCCTCCCAATTTCCACATGGTGACCAGTACCAGGCTTCCAACTAAGCCAATTTGTGATCAATGGAATCACCTTTAAGAGACTATTCCAAATTTTTGAAGCCAAACTATACTGAAAAGTCTATGATCTAAGCCAATTTTTCACTGTAAAAAACAGGAAGTACTTCTCCTTCAATACTTTTTTCCAAAGTCCGTTTTTAGTTAGTACTCTCCAAAGGGTCGATGTTGTCAGCGCTTTATTGAAAGAAAAGATGTTACGAAAGCCCCATCCACCCGAACTTTTTGGACGAGCTAGACTCTCCCAACGACATAGATGGTAATGATTTGAATCGACATTCCCGTTCCAGAGAAAGTTGAAGAGTAATTTCCTTAATCGATGGAGAATGGAATGCGGTACAGATGCAAGTGAAAACCAATAAACTGGTTGGATTTCCAAAACTGCTTTGCATAATGTATACCTTCCACCCAATGACAACCATATATAGCTCCAATGATTAATCTTCTTTTCCAGTTTAGTTATGAGCCATATCCAGTCTTCCATTTTCTGGATTCTCGCCTTTAAGTAGTACCCAAGAGATTTAAAACCAACAGATAGATCAATGAAATTGTACAGGAGTAATAACTTGAAAGGAATAAGTTATGACTTCGAGAGGCCTGGAAAATGTATTGTTGATTTAAACGGGTTCAACTTTAGTTCCGAAACCATACAAAATTTATTAATGAGACTCACGATCATCTTCCATTCCTGCACAGATGCATAAGTCAGCAATAAAACATCATCTACAAATAACAAGTGAATGATTTTTGTAAGTCTGGATACTTTTATTCCAGATATGGAACCTTCTCTTTGGCTTGTTTTTAATAACAAACTTAAGCTTTCCATCACCAAAATAAAAAGTAATGGTGACAGTGGACATCCCTACCAGAGTCCTCTACCACTTCTGAAGAAATCCGTGGCCTCCCCGTTGACTAGAACTGCAAGTGATGCAGAGCTCACACATGCCATAATACAGTTTGTCAAGGACACACCAAATCCCACTTGGATTAAAATCAGTCGCAAGAAATCCCAATTTACACGGTCATAGGATTTTTGAAGATCTAGCTTTAGGATAAGAGATTTTTGGTTTCTCTTTTTAATGTTGTGTATGCACTCATGTGTAGTACCTATAGAATCATGTATTTAGCAACCCTCCAAGAAGCCAAATTGTTATGTTGATAATGCCTTTGAGAGTATCGGTTTAATCCGGTTAGCTAATACTTTCGAGATGACTTTCCAAAACAAGGAAATGGTATGTGTATTTCTTATTCCAGGTTGAATTCAAATACTTTTCATGAATGAGCAAACAACATATAAAAGTTTTATTTTAATTCAAAAGAATTACTAGAATATGAAGACTTTTCACAAATGATCAAACAACACTTAATAGTTGAATTCAAAAGTTTTTTTTCAAAATAATGAAATGGTTCTTTTACAAAACAAGGAAATGATATAAGTATTTCTTATTCCAAGTTGAATATAAATACTTTTTTATGAATGAACAAACAACATATAGAAGTTTTATTTTAATTCAAAAGAATTTCTAGAATATGAAGACTTTTCACAAATGAACAAACAACACCTAATAGTTGAATTCAAAAGATTTTTTACAAAATAAGGAAATGAATATTTTAGAACACAAGTAAATGATATGAGTATTTGTTAATCCACTTTGAATATAAATACTTTTCACAAATGAACAAACAACATATAAAAAATTTATTTTAATTTAAAAGAATTTCTAGAATATGAATACTTTTCACAAATGAACAAACAATACCTAAAAAATTTATTTTAATTTAAAAGAATTTCTAGAATATGAATACTTTTCACAAATGAACAAACAACACCTAATAGTTGAATTTAAAATAATATCTATAAATTAACTCTTTTACAAAACAAGAAATTAATATGAATATTTATTATTCCAGGTTGAATATAAATACTTTTCATGAATGAACAAACAACATATAAAAAATTTATTTTAATTTAAAAGAATTTCTAGAATATGAAGACTTTTCACAAATGAACAAATAATACCTAATAGTTGAATTCAAAAGAATTTATACAAAATAAAGAAATAACTCTTTCACAAAATAAGACAATGATTTGAGTATTTTAAATAAATTCAACAAAATTTCTATAAAATATGGAAATCATATGAGTATTTCATTATCTCATGTTGAAAAAGAATATTTTCACAAATAAACAAACAACATTTAAGTTTTTCAATTTTTTTAAAATTCAAAAGAATATTTACAAAATAAAAAAATAAAGAAATGATATGAGTATTCTTTATTCTATGTTGAAGAAGAATACTTTTCATGAATGAAGAAACAACACATATTTTTTGCGCAATTTTTCAACAAATTCATTATGACCACTGGTACCGTACAAATTGACTGGAAACCTATCGTACTCCAAAGATGCAGAACGTGGTAGACCGCGGACCATTAAATAGATAGTTACAGTAAATAATAAATAGATAGTTACAGTTTCGTTGAGGCAGCTGGAAGTCTACGGAACGGCTAGAAAAAACGATGGATGATATGTTTGATAGAAATATT
>SNQJ01S0011076.1:32854-43574 GCA_010110895.2 Picea sitchensis
AACATTTCTGATCTAGGGATTCACATTTCTGTAGCATCAAACCATGGGAATCTATATTTGCAGCACAACAATACATTCCTTACGAACTTTTTCCTCCCCTTGGATACTTTGATAAACTAGGAGGCATTGACTCTACCATAGCAGAGTCATCGTCTTCCTTAGCCCTACAACCCATCACTTCCCTGCCACAATACCTACTAGGTCGTCTTGTTATACATAAGGATCCCTCATGATAAAACTCTCGCCTGTACACACTTGGGACACTTTCCAAAATGCCTCTCTACTTAGTGCTCATCTCTATGATCTTTTTTCTTTGTACTGGATAGCCTACTAGTTCAAAGACAAATATTTATTATTGTTATACATCACCTTTAGTTCTAGACTGCTACACTACCATCTACAACCTGGCTATCTCTATCTTCCAGTCCCTTTCCCACTCCTGGGAAAGTTTTTGTGGTTGGATGAAAGTGAGGATGCTTTCGATCTAAACTGGGAGGAACTAATATAGAACATGGGCTTCTTCCTTCAGTCGAGTGCCCAAGGAGAGCTTTGTCAGAGTAGCCAACTCAATTAGCCAAGCAACTAGCCAACCCAGAGATTGAGGTGTTCTCCTCACTTGAGGGTGTAGCCTTCCATCCGGCTCAGCCAACGAGCTAGCTAGCCATCGTGGAGAGGGAGGGATACTACCCACTTGAGGGCATAGCCTTCTAGGGGCATTTGGCATTAATTAATTCATTTTTGCGTGGGTTAGTTAGTTAGTGAGGGCGTCACTTTCTAGCCTTGAGTTGTCAGTAGGTTCATATAATATTATTTTCTGGTCTTTTAGCGGTGTGCATCCTTAGATTAGGGTTTTTTGGACTCGGAGATCTATGTAAACTTATAAGAAGGGCATTTGCATCATTAATAACCAACCAAGATGTTCTGATCTACTCTATTTTTGGGTTTTTTCATGGTTAATCTATATTTTCTTTAGATTAACAACAATAAGTTTTGTCTTGGATCTATGTTTGATTTGTTTTGTAGGCAGGTTGTTTCTTATCAATATCTTCTTTTCAACGAGGTAGATTTCAATAATGGTCTAAAGAACTTAGACACTGGAGGTGATTGTATGAGAAGGTGGAGAAAAGAGTTTTGTGAGGGTGTATTTTGTGGTTATCAATGGGAGGAAGATTGACAATAATAAAATCATTGATCAAACCACTCCTGCCTATTGGCACTCTTCGACTTATATCATTGTTGGGGTCTCCGAAAAAGTTGGAAAATGTTATTTAAGTTTTCTTTGGAAGGGAATCTAGGACAAAGGCACCCCTTAGTAAAATGGAAAAGACTTTCCAAACCTAAAGAACTAAGGGGTTGGGGATTAACTTATTTGTAAAATCTCTGGTAGGAATGTGCTTGTGGAGATTAATTAAAGTCTCAAGTTGTGGCAAAAAGTAACTAAAAAAGGCATAGACTAAAATGCTTCTTGGACTATGTTGTGGAGACACAACTGTGCTAAAGAACACATCGTTATTTGTGCTTTAATTTTTATTTGATTGCAGAACCAAATGTGTGCTATAGATTGTTGGTTGTAGATGAAAAATGGTTGAGCTGGTGGAGGAGATGACTCCCTTAGCAACAAGAACTGCTCCACTCTTAAAATAAAAAATAAAAAATCTGAGTGAGGCTTAGAAACCCTACCACACCAAGTGAATATAATTTTGAGGTCCAGAAAGGACAACAAGCTCCAACTCTCTAGTTTGTTTGCTAAAATAATAAGTTGTGTGTAGGGCTTTGATACCAATTGATGCAATATTTTAGCTAGACATTGAAACAAGTGGAGAAATCTTGCAAAAAAAAATGAGAGATAACAAGAATAAAAAAATTAAAAACAAAAGAAGATATTTTGCATAATAAAAGTTTTAGAAACATACATATTGGTTTTAATACATTTCTCTTCTACTCATTTTAATACCCTTGCAATGGTTAAGCCATCCTTTCTAGATATTTAGATTTAGATTTTTTTGGGTGGAAAGAGAGCTCCATTTCCCCAACATTTTCTAAATATTAGAAAGATACAATTTCTGGATTATTTATTTTTTTCATAAAAAAATAATTTCTCCAATATGAAATAGAAGCATAATTTTATTCCATTTTTCATTATTCTTGTTATAATATTTTATAATTTGAGCATTCCTCTTAATTCAGAAAAAGTAATATTTTATAATTTGATCATTCCTCTAAATTCAAAAAGAGTAATATTTTATAATTTGGGCATTTCTCTAAATTCAGAAAAAATTACATACATACGTGTATTGAGCATGATTCCTCTAAATTGGAAAATCCTTATATGTACAATGTTTTCTATTTACATGTCTAGTCTTCTCTTTTTCTTTATTCATGAGTTTCAAATCTTTCTAATAGGATAAAAACAAAATAGTGTTCCCATTTTTTATTTTCTTGTTGTAATGTTTATGACATATGTATTTCTTTAAATTTGGAAATCCTATATGGATATTGTTCTCTGTCTACATTTCAGGCCTTGTCTTGTGCTTTTTTAGTGGCTCTCAACTGTCTTCAATGTGGGATGGAAACAGAGCTTTGGTTTCCTTTTTAATATTCTTCTTGTAATATTTTGTATTGCTTGGATATGTAAGAATGGTTATATGCATAATTGTTTTTTGGTATACATTTCCGGTCCAGTCTTGCTCTGGTGGATCTGTATTTTTTTCCAAATAAAAGTTGCAAAACAAGAGTAACGCCCTCCCACATGATCTGTTACAGTAGGGGACACCTACCAATGTTATACCCTCCCACGGTTAATGATGTTGCTCCACCTTCATTTCATGAATGTTTGAAAAATTCTGTTACACAATATTTTGTTGAACACATTGAAAACAGTTTGCATTTTCTTCTAAATTCCCACAACATTTGGGATTAGAGAAGACAATTCAATCATTACCAACACCTAGTAGTTATTGTTTGAATACCCCACTCCATGTATTCTTACTAGAGACTACACAACAATTCAAGAAGAGATCTTGACCCACTTCTATATAAAACTCACTTGTTTAGTTTTTTAATGCATTGCTTTCAGCTTGTTACTTGAGGCTTTGCCCACAAAATCCCACATGGACTGATCATTTCTCCATTTTGCATTTCAGATTCGTTATTTACTTAGCTTGATTGATGGATTATTGATGTTGCAGTTGCGCAGGCCAAAATAAAAAGGCCTTCGCCGGGGAACGAACCCGGGTCACCCGCGTGACAGGCGGGAATACTCACCACTATACTACAACGACTGCAGATGGGAGATGAAATTGGCAATAAAATCCTGTCAACCCCAGAATGAACTCTGTAACAACCAGACCGGGACCGGGCATAGGGATGCGAATATGATGATGCAATCACTCATACATTTTTTCGTAGAACTAACAAATAAATAAACAAATCATAATGTAATCACTCGCCAAGTGTTTTATAGACTATTTTAGACCTTTCTAAACCCTGGAAACTCAATCACTCCATATACTTCGTTTTTAATATTTTTATCTTTATTTCATTTTTCTCTCCCTTACCCTTATCTTTATTTCATTCTCTCTTACCCACTTTTCTTACTATTTATATATATAATTAAAAAAAATTTAAAATTGTTTTTACACCTATAAAAAAAATTATTATTTTTTTCATAATAATTATAATTAAACATGATCATTATTTTTTTCCAAATGAAAAATATCTCAAAATTATATTAGATATAATTTATTTTACAATGCATAAACTAAAACTACTATATGTTCACATAAACCTCATATTAAGAATCAAAAAAGGGTAGGAAATCTGCAAATAAACTACAATCACATCTTTACAACAAAGACACTGCACAATTTCTTGAAAAGTTAAGTCTTCGAAGATGTTAAGGAAAGTATGAGAGCTTTCTTCTCCATTTTCCCAATGATAAACTGATAGTCTACCTTTAATTTTCTTGAGAGCCCTCTTTGACAGTAAGTCGGCCTCTTTATTATGCTCCCTGTAGATGCGCTGAAAACTTATATCTTTGAACTTACTTGCCAGTTCCATTGTTTTTATTTTCCAGCATTCGATATTCACCGCATGGAGCTGACCCTGTTGCTTTATCCAGTCAATAATAACTTTCGAATCCCCCAGGATTTTGACTTTTTCAATCGACCAAAGCGTAGCCAAAGTGAAAGTCGCCCACATTCCCAAGAGCTCCGCCTTTGTGTTGGTTCCAGCTCCGCAATTTAGGAACCATTTGGTAATCCTTGTCGCATGCGTCTTGAAAAAACCACATGCTCCACAACACTCACCATTTGCTAGTGCTGCTCCATCGAAGCGGGCTAGAGTGAAGCCTTCAGTCAGAGTAAATTCACAAACTCTATTTGGGATAGACTTTGGGATTGTTGGCTGCCAAGAGAAAGTGCCTGATATTCTATGCACCACTGAGCGGTAAGAGGGGGAACGCTCCTCAAATAAGGCCTTATTTCTCTCAATCCAAATGTGTCAGCAAGTAGTAGCTGCCAAGCTTGCTGGAGCAGATTTATCTTTTGTCCATTCCATAAAACACACTGAGACCGAGTTGCCTACGCACTGAATTTTTACTCTGTAGAGATCAAATAAATATTGCCACACTGATTTCGTGAAGGAATAGTGAATTAGAAGATGGTTGATAGTTTCAGAACTGCAATTACACAGCTTGCATACCCCCGGTCCTTGCCATCCTTTCCTCTGAAGCGATTCCTAGGTAAGAACTTTATCTTTTGCTGCCAGCCACACAAACAACTTTATTTTGAGTTGGATCGGCCACTTCCACAAGTGTTTAAACCATGAGCTGCCCATCTGATAATCAAAGGCATTTATGAGCGCCTGGTCAAGGTTCTTTGGTGTGATAAGACCGAGTCCCCACCGGGCCAAACCAGAGAATCCGCTGAATTTCTAAGAGTAATTCCAGCTTCCCTTAAAGCATTTATGAAGGAATTCCATTTTATAGTGTCCTGACCACAACATACTCCCTATACAAATGTAATTGGAATTTTTCTTTGCATAAGTTTTTGAAAAACTTTGTAAAAAAAAATCTATTAATTTTTCTTTCTTCATTATTGTTTTCTATTATATTAAAATGGACATTTTTCTAAGTAGTTAAAACTATTTTCATTCCTCATTTAGAGTTCAAATGAGACACATACCCTGTTTCAACCTACTAAAGAAGAAAAGAGTTTGATTACAGAATGCTGTGACCATTTCCCTTTTTCTAGAATTTTGATCAGTGGCCATGATCATGGAAAGACACTAGTTTACCTGGGTTTGTCTCAGAAAATTAGCTTCCCAGATTTGCTACTCTTTCTGCAAATCAGTCAAGTGAAAACCTTCTTTGTTGCCTCGTTGGAAGGAACATGATATGACACGGCCATGTCAAATGCCGACCCTGCCTGTGGTTGAGGGTAAGTACATATTGAAGAGATGCCTAGCAATATTGAGGAATATTCATGGAAAATAATTGTGGTAAATCTCAATGTTTGAGAGCTACAGACCACCGAGGGGAAGTATTTTTAGCAGTCATGTTTATCATATGATTTCTGAGCATAGGAGGGACAACTTTGAAGTAGAGCTTCGAAAGTTTCAATGGCATTTCGTTCATTCTTCTCTCGAGGCTGAAGGGTACGTTCTATCCGTTTGAATGAAATAAAATTTTATGAACATTCATAGACCCTGGGATTTTAGCTATTTGAAATAGAGCTTCGAAAGCTTCGTTGGCATTTCGTTCATTCTTCTCTCGAGGCTGAAGGGTACGTTCCATCCGTTTGAAATGAAATAAAATTTTATGAACATTCATAGACCCTGGGATTTTGGCTATAAATTTTATAGCATTGAAATATATGCAGTAGCCACCAGTTTTCTTAAATTTTACATAGAAAGATGTCCAAATAATGACTTCTTGTTGATATATTTGCTGAAACACAAAGACCTCATATTGACCTATACGAGGAAGTACTTAACCATTTACAATTTTATGCGAAAGAACTGGAGAAGAGGAATAAGCAACTGGAACCGGAGGAGGCTGCACTACTATTAAAGAACTGGAGAAGAGGAATAAGCAACTGGAACTGGAGGAGGCTGCACTACTATTAAAGAACTGGAGAAGAGGAATAAACAACTGGAACTGGAGGAGGCTGCACTACTATTAATGAAATGGGAGAAGTCACCTCTGAGTTTTTGTGGGTCGACTCTCATCTTCATTTGCCTGCCAATTCAAAATATTTCCCGCGTGACAGGCGGGAATACTTACCAGAGCGAAAACTGGCAATCAAAGTATTGTAACCTCTGCCAACCCCAGAATGAACTCTGTAACAACCAGACCAAAATGGGTAAAACGCCGTTGCCGGGGATCGAACCCGGGTCACCCGCGTGACAGGCGGGAATACTCACCACTATACTACAACGACTGCAGATGCGAGTGAAAACTGGAAATCGAATCCTGTCAAGCCCAGAATGAACCATGTAATAACATGATAGGAAGATAACATAAGGAAGGAAGACGAATGTGAGATAATTGGGTTCAACGCCAAGCGAGCACGAAGACCCTGGAATTAAAATGAGTTCGAGTCGGTATCTCTCTTACAGTTTCCACAGAAAACTGTGAATGAATAGGAAAAGTGGCAAGACAATATTGCACCATCCGGAAATCGAACCCGGGTCTGTACCGTGGCAGGGTACTATTCTACCACTAGTGCACTGATAGTCAAATTTGTTCTCTTTGATTCCTGGTGTATTAGACACTTCCTAGATTTTTTCCTCATTCTCGTTTAGCTCAGGCTCATTCATTGGATCGGAGAGGCAGTCCAACTCAGTTCCATTTCTCCTACAAAAATATATAAGGTCGATCATTTCTCCCTTTTTCATCCATGTTTGATTCTTCATGTAGTTTCTCATCGTGTTTCACAATTCTCATAATTCTTCATTGTTATGACTGGATTAGAAATTGAATATAGTTTTTTAAGGTGGATTAAAGAATTAAGTTTCCTTGGAATTCCCTATCAGCAACAACTTGGTGCCATGTATAATGCTAGCAACAATACTTACCATTTCTTGAAACATTTCTTAAAAGACAGAAAAACCTTTTCGCTTACTTCTGTTGCCATTCCTCTTCCCTACCCAACTATCTCTCAACAGGTTACTCTGCACAAATCTCTCTCTATTTTTCCTTTTCCACGCCCCCAATAAGAAATACCCTAACCCCATTCTCAATTATTGCTTTCACCTTCAGCCAACATGCAGACCCCTAAGCTCCATTACCAACCTCAGTCTTTCTCCCTTTCATGCTCACTACCAATTCCTTTTTCCCTTAGACCCCTAGTGCTCTCAACACTCGCATCTACGAAATGCAATGTACAACTACTAATTTCTATCAAGCAATAGTTTGTTCTTCCTATTCAAGGTAGTCAATAATCAACAAATATAGTAGTGACACCTCTTGGGACTTTAGTTGGTTCAAGCACTTTTACTCTTTCGCCATTGGATGCAGCTTATCACAGGTGTACAATTTCAATTCTTCTCTACTTCAAGCATAACACCCCTCTTTTCACAACAACATTTAGGCATTTGATGTATAAACTGTCTAGGTATTCTTGTCTTTCTGAACTAGCAGCTACTCATAATTCACCTCCTATGTTTGAGAGAACCCTTGGCTTACATTTTGAGATGCCAACCTCATAGCATCTATCATCCTTTCTCCCTCCAATTCACATGGGACATTGTGCATGACATCCTTTAATGTTACAAGGTCTAGTGCTACCCCTTTTCTATACAAATCTATTCATGAAATACTACCATTCCCTGACTTATTCTCTATAATCGGCATATAGAACCCTCACTCTCTTTCACTTCTAGGACCTATCTCCACCTACTTGTACTAGACAATCATATATACAGGTGAATCGAAGGCCTTGAGGCGTCAATGCAACACCTCCAAGCTATAGTACACACTCTATTATGGATCATATGCATTGGATCATATGCATTTCAGGGATACCTACGATGCTTCTACAGTTCAGCAACAACAACTATGACACCACAGACACATCAACCCGACACCTCCTAACTTTTTTCACACACACATGGAACACGTCAACTTCTTCTTTCACACACACATGGAACACGTCAGCTTTTCCTTTCAGTGCTGGGTTGAGCATGATCACTTGGACTCACCACATTTTTCATCACAACAACATTTCTGATCTAGGGATTCACATTTCTGTAGCATCAAACCACCATACTACAACGACTACAGATGGAAGAGAAAACTGGCAATCAATTGCCGTCAACCCCAGATTGAAGTATGTAAGAACCAGACCAGGCACAACGATGCGAATATGATGAGAAAATGATAGGAAGAAAGACGAACGTGAGATGAGATTTGAGAGAATTTGGTTCAATGGTCGGCAAGCAGGAAGGCCCTGAAATATAACTTTCGCAAGGCAGTGAAATAAAAGGTTATAATTTTTATTGAAATCTTGTCAAAAATTGTAGGAACTCCAGATTTGAGTGATTAGTCTGGGTCTGGATAATGTGTAATTCTAGTGTCTTGAGGTTGAATTAATTTATGTATTCAAAAATACAATTTAAACAATAGGAAATGGAGATTTCACCAAAATCTATTTGGTCAATAGAAAATGGAGATTTCACCAAAATCTATTTGATCAGATTCTGATGAAAACGTAAAAAAAATCAAATATTTAGACAATGCCAAATAGATGAGTTTGAATGAATATCCAGTTTCCATAAAAATAAAATGATAGATAGAAAATGGGTAAGGCGATGTAAGACCACAAGGAACCAAATACCATGGCAGGGTACTATTCTACAACTACAACTAGATCATTCGTAGATAATCAAAGTTATTCATTCTTCTTTCTTTAAGTTGGGTTTAATTTTCTTTTGGATTCCTTGGATTTGCAGGGATCCATTTTTTCTTCAATTACATATATTTATCTATAGTAGTTGTTTAATTGTTCTATGTTTTTGTTATTTTCAATGGAATCCGGCATAAATTCACACAAAATCACAATTTTCTGTTGATTAAATTGTATTTCTGAATGCAAAAAAACAATTTAGCGTGCTAGAAAATCCCTGAACATTAAGATTATACAGAATTAACCACTCAAATCTGCATATTGCCCAATTTTCAGACAAATATAACCCCAAAAAACAAAAAACTTAAAACCTTTAAACTTCTACTTTATCTATATGTGACTAACCAATAAATAAACAAATCATAATTATAATGCAACCACTCATACATTTTGTCTTTAATATTTTTTTCTTTATTTCATTCTCTACCTTACCCTCTTTTCTTGCTATTTATATTTTATATATATTTATAATTAAAAGTTTTCCAAAATTGTTTTTACAATTATTAAAAAACTATTATTTTTTTCATAATAATTATAATTAAATATGAACAAACTCCATATACAAATGTACCTGGAATTTTTCTTTACACAAGTCTTTGAAAAACTAAAATTTAGAAAATTAAAAAAAATATATTAATTTTTTTTTATTCTTGTTTTCTCTTATATTAAATTAAAATTTAGAAAATTAAAAAAAATCCATTCATTTTTCTTTTTCGTTCTTGTTTTCTCTCATATTAAAATGGAGCATTTTTCCACATAGTTAGAACTCTTTGCATTCCTCATTTAGAGTTTTTGTTTTCTCTTATATTAAAATGGAGCATTTTTCCACATAGTTAGAACTCTTTGCATTCCTCATTTAGAGTTCAAATGAGGCATCTCGTGGCACACTTTTTAGGCATGATGATTTTCGTCATCACATAGCATCCTTTTGACAGGGTGATTTTCTTGGCACATTGCATTTATTCCTCATTTCAAGGGGATGACGGGTGTAGGCTAAAGAGAAAACGATTTGCACCTTTGTTGGTGACCACCCAATAACCAATTTTGGCTATCTATCTGCCTTGTTCCTGACTATCCATCTTCCGACAACTTCTTTCAAACAAACGTCGTTAACTCACGATCTGTGGCATGTCCCACTTCCATGTATGCGTCGTACATTGGCTTCTGTTGATCTGACCAATGGAGTTTAATGAAGGTTGATAAATTTAAATTTGTTGATGTGGCCGATGGAATTTAATGAAGGTTTATAAATTTAAATTTCAAATTATGAAATAAGCACCCGCGCTCATAATTATTTACCAAGCGTTGCCCATATGTATTCAACACAATGAAACCTACTAAACAAGAAGAGAGTTTGATCATAGGTGCTATGATCTTGCCCATGGTTGAGGGTAAGTACAAATTGAAGAGATGCTTAGCAATATTGAGGAATATTCATGCAGAAAAAATGTGGTAAATCTCAATGTTTGGGAGCTACAAACCACCAAGGGGAACAATTTCTTGCAGTCATGTTCATCATATGATTTCCGAGCATAGGAGGAAGGACAACTTTGAATTAGAGGTTCGAAATCATCGTGGCATTGCGCTCATTATTCTCTCGAGGCTGAAGGGTATGTTCCATCAGTTTTTTTTAATGAAATAAAATTTTATGAACATTCATAGATCCTGGGATTTATGGGATTTTAGCGATAATTTTTATAGCATTCAAATATATGCAGTAGCCACTAGTTCTCTTAAATTTTACATAGAAAGATATCTAAATAATGACTTCTTGTTGATATATTTGCAGAAAGACAAGGACCTCATATTGGCCT
>SNQJ01S0011076.1:57584-68790 GCA_010110895.2 Picea sitchensis
CGCGATACTTTAGTTGTTGGAAAAACAAAAATAAATCAACACATATTGAGTGCTCTTTTCATTGTATTTTCATTTTCATAACATAAGAAAAGAGAGCAGAGCATAGGCCTCGCCTTCTAGCTGGGTTTTCTCTTGTATTAGGTTTCCTATTATACATCTTGTTTTCATTTGTGTGGATTGTGTGTTCATTTACTTGTTCTTTCATTTTCGTATATCAATTTATTTTCATAAATTTGAGTAAAATCTAGTGATAATAAATATAAGATCTAAGGAAATAAACTTGCATAATAAAATATTTCAAAATAACACAATATTTGTTGTGATGAGTTGTTCTAGTGGAATATCCACGACAATTTACATATCATTAAGGCAAAGCTTACAACATGCAACTTGATACTTCTCCAACAAAATCCCACATGGCTTGATAATTTCTTTGTTGCGATATTTCTTCCATAAAATTGTATACAAGTTGATGATTACTCCCTTTTGTATCCCCATTGGTTCTTTTTGTAATCTCTTATAATGATTTAGAGTTTTTTATCGCTTTGGTTGGCTTAAAATCTAAATTTCACAAAGCCATCTCCATTTTCCATTTCTCCTGCAAAAGTGTATACGGGTTGGCATTTCTCACTTTTTCATCCATGTTTGATTCTTCATGTGGTTTTTCATTGTGTTCCAGAATTCTTCATTATTATGATTGGATTAGAAATTGGATTTAGTTTTTTGAGGTTGATTAAAGAATAAAACAATCTCAAACTTGCTCCTTGGATTTCCCTATTAGCAACAATGTAGTGCTTTGTACAATGCTAGCAACAATAGTTACCAACTCTTAAAAGAGGGAAAAACCTTTCACGCTCACTACCAATTCATTTTCCCCTTAGGCCCCTATTTCTCTCAACACCTATAGATTCTACGAAATGCAATGTACAACTACCAATTTCTATCAAGCAACAATATGTTTTGCCTATTTGAGGAAATCAACAATTGACACATATAGTAGTCATATTTCTTAGACTWTAGTTGGTTCAAGCACTTTTACTCTTCTTCTACAATTTCAATTCTTCACTAGTTTAGGCATAACACTTCTCTTCTCATAGCAAAATCTTAGAATTTTATGGATAAACCCTCTAGGTATTCTTKTCTTTCTGACCTAGCACCTGCACATAATTCATCTCCCCTATTTGAGAGAACCTCAAGTTTACATTTTGAGATGCTATCCTTTGGAGCATTTATCATCCTTTTTGCCTCTAATTCACATGGGACATTATGCATAACATCCTTTAATTTTAAGAGTTCCAATGCTACCCCTTTGTCATAAAACTCTATTCATGAGATACTACCATTACCTAACCTATTCTTTATAGGTGGCATATAGAATTGTCACAGTCTTCTACTTTTGGTATCTAGTCTCCACCTATCTGTACCAGACAATCACATGGATAGGTGGATCAAATGCCTTGAATCTTCAATGCAACACCTCCAAGCTATAATACACACTCTGATATTGATCATGCATACTTCAAGGATACCTACTACACATATATAGCTCAACAACAACAACTAACACACCATAGGCACATCAACCTAGCACCTCTTGGGTTCTTTCATAGACACATAACACACATTAGCTTCTCATTCCAATGCTGGGTTGAGAATGATCACTTGGAGTCACCACATTCTTCATCACAACAACATTTATGATCCGAGAATTCACATTTCTACAACATCGACATATCTAGGTGACAAACCATGGGTATCAACATTCACTACACAACAACACATGGCTTACAAACATTTTTTTCCCCTTGACCACTTTCTTAAATCAAAAGGCATGGGCTCTACATCATACTATACTATTGGCACTCTTTGGCTTATATCTCTGTTATAATCTCAAAGAAAAATGGAAAAAGGTGTTTCAATTTTCTTTGGAAGAGCATCTAGGACAAAGGCATCCCGTAGTAAAATGTCAAAGACTTTCCAAGCCTAAAACACTAAGTTGTTGAGGATTAAATTAATTGGGAAATCTCTAGAAGGAATGATCTTGTGGAAAGTCTTGGGTTGTGGCAAAGTGTCTCTAAAAAAATGCATAAGAACACATTGGCATTTGTGCTTTAATATTTATATGATTGTAGAGGGAGCATTGTGGTTCTTTCCATTTCAATTCACTAGTCGAGCTACTGCATTGGAGTAATGACATTCCACATGATCTGCTACAGCAGGGGACACCTACCCTCCCATCGTTAATGATAATGCTTGACCCTCATTTCATGAGTGTTTGAAGCATTCTATTACACAATATTTCCCACACACATATTAATTGGTTATGTACCGACAATTATTATTGATTGGTTATAATATTTCCCACACACATTGATTGGTTATGTACCGAAAATTATTATTGATTGGTTATGTAGCTTGATTAACTGAAAATGAAAAATATGTCGTTGTCGGGGATCAAACTTGGGTCACCCACGTGACAGGCGGGAATACTTACCACTATACTACAACAACTACAAAAGGGAGCAGAAACTAGCAATCGAAGTATTGTAACCTCTGCCAACTCTGTAACAACTAGACCAAAATGGGCATCTGGCATTAATTAATTCATTTTCGTGTGGGTTAGTTAGTTAGGGCATCACTTTCTAGCCTTGAGTTGTCTGTAGGTTCATATAATATTATTTTACGGTCTTTGAGTGATGTGCATCCTTATATTAGGGTTTTTTGGATTCAGAGATCTATGTAAACTTATAAGAAGGGCATTTGCATAATTAATAACTGACCAAGATGTTATGATCTACACTATTTTTTGGGTTTTTTCATGGTTCTATATTTTCTTTAGATTAAGAACAATAAGTTTTGTCTTGGCTCTATGTTTGATTTGTTTTGTAGGCAGGTTGTTTCTTATCAATATATTCTTTTCAACGAGGTAGATTTCAATAATGATCTAAAGTACATTTCAATAATGGTCTAAAGTACTTAGACATTGGAGGTGATTGTATGAGAAGGTGGAGAAAATAATTTCGTGAGGGTGTATTTTGTGGTTATCAATGGGAGGAAGATTGACAATAATAAAATCATTGATCAAACCACTCCTGCTTATTGGCACTCTTTGGCTTATATCATTGTTGGGGTCTCCGAGAAAGTTGGAAAAAGTTATTTAAGTTTTCTTTGGAAGGGAATCTAGGACAAAGACATCCCTTAGTAAAATGGTAAAGACTTTACAAACCTAAAGAACTAAGGGGTTGGGGATTAACTTATTTGTAAAATCTCTGGTAGGAATAAGCTTGTGGAGATTAAATAAAGTCGAAGTTGTGGCAAAAAATAACTAAAAAAGACATAGACTAAAATGCTTCTTGGACTATGTTGTGGAGACACAACTGTGCTAAAGAACACATCCTTATTTGTGCTTTAATATTTATTTGATTGCTGAACCAAATGTGTGCTATAGATTGTTGGTTGTAGATGAAGAATGGTAAGGCATAGACTAAAATGCTTCTTGGAATATGTTGCGGAGACACAACTGTGCTAAAGAACACATCCTTATTTGTGCTTTAATATTTATTTGATTGCAGAACCAAATGTGTGCTATAGATTATTGGTTGTAGATGAAAAAGGGTAAGGCATAGACTAAAATTCTTCTTGGACTATGTTGTGGAGACACAACTGTGATAAAGAACACATCCTTATTTGTGCTTTAATATTTATTTGATTGCAGAACCAAATGTGTGCTATAGATTGTTGGTTGTAGATGAAAAATGGTTGACTTGGTGGACAAGATGACTCCCTTAGCAACAAGGACTGCTCCACTCTAAAAAAAAATAAAAAATCGTGAAGCTTTTGAGAACCCAACACACTGGAGTGAATTATTATGAGTTGATGGAGGTTCAGAGACCCTACCACATCAGATTGAGATCGAGTGGAGGTTTGGAGACTGTAGGGAACTCCCCTAAAAAAAGTTTGAGATTTGAGTGAGGCTCAGAAACCATAGCACACCAAATATAGTTTTGAGGTCCAGAAGGGACAACAAGCTCCAAATCTCTAGTTTGTTTGCTAAAATAATAGGTTGTGTGTAGGGATTTGATACCAATCGATGCAATATCTTAACTAGACAAGAATTGAGAAGCCAAAATGCTAATAATATGTAGAAGAATTGAGAAGACAAAATGAGTCTCTTGAAATGACTGGAATATGTGTTTCGAATTGTGGTTTTGTTCTCTCTCCTTGTATAAACTAATCAACCCCCATCATATGCTCTTTTAAAGAACACAAGATATTTTCCAAGACCAAATCATCTTTATCATACAAGGGTGAATGTGATATAAAATTATTAGATGATTTGATGCTAGTTTGACTAATGATTTCATCTCCCACTAATTGATCTTGAAGTTGCTTGAATGAGTGAGGGGAAGTTTCACTGACAACAAGATCACCAACTTCACATTCCATCTCTTTTACTTCAGAAACAATTATAATATCTTGGAGAGTTTTACCATTGTCTCCTTTCAAATTCAAGGTTCCTTCCTCGATAGAAGAAGACATTGTTGACAAAGAAATATCAGAAGTGGAAAGCACATCTTGTAAAATGTCATTCTGCTCTTGATCTGCCAAATGAAGGAAGTTGAAAAAAAATGCGGTGCCTTAATGAATTCAATATCATCATGAAATTTTAAACCATCTTGATATTGAGTATCCGTACTCAATTTAGATTGGTTAACCATTAATCGATCTTGCTTGTTTGAGAGAGAAACGAGGTATTGAAACCATTAATCAATAAGAGGCATTTATTTCAGAGGGAATCTAGTACAAACATGTATGAACCTAATTTCAAAATCCTTGAATGATTCATCAATTTATTTCCTTAAGCAACTTAATTCTTCACCTAATTCATCATAATCATAATTGTTAAAATATGATAAAAAAACAATTACAAACTCAGACCAAGAATGGATATAATTAGATTGAAAGGATTCAAACCAATATTTAACCCGACCTCAAAAATTGAGGGAAAACAACCTACATATGAGATTGAGATCAATGATCTTATTCTTTAAGAACTTATAACAAAATTTAGAAATATGGTTTATTGCATATGTGTTCCCTTCACCATCAAAGGTGAGTTCTGAAAAGAGATCGGTTGTCTTGTTGGGAATAACTAGTAATGAGACATTGAAAGCATGTTCCAACACAGTGATTTGGGCAGGAGCCATGAAAAAATAAGAAATTGAAGAAATTGACTCCAAATAGTTAGCTTGTCATCTAACCTGCCTTCTAGTGCATTCTAAGATGACAGAGAAGAAGAATTTATAAATCTGTAATTATGAGAGGTTGAGGGGTGAAACATTTAATCATTAAATTTACCTCAGCCCTCCTTCTAGCTCCATTTGTTGACGAACATATGTGAACACACCGTCAACTGGGAGGGGAAGCCCGGTCTGGGGTTGTCTAAGTAGCCCAAGCCGTTTGTTATGACTTTTCCTGACGGGTTTTGTGGCTTCGTTAGCCAATGTATGATCTAAACTAAGTTACAAATTAAAGCAATAAACTAAATACCTAACACATATATTAATATATCTCATACATAAAATAAACAAATATACATGTTGCAAGATTTTATGATAATCTTGAAAACTAAAAATTATGAAAGAGAACTAAATATCAGGCAAGACAGTTGTTTAATATAAGATACAAAGACTTCTTTAATTTACTGAAAGCAACAAAATCAAAGAGTGAAAGCAAACAATTATGTCCCAACTGAAATAAACAAAGTATTTGAGCTAGAAGGTCAATCTGCTTTCACTTTAAAAAAATAGCAAATCAACTAACCGGTATTTAAGCGCTCATGTTGATCATGTCTCCCTGTAACAGTATGTTTCTGCAAGGGTATCCGTTGAAGGTTACTTTAACATAGACAACCCTGCTAATTTATGGATCTTACAAACATCAAGAGGAAAGTCACTTCACTCTGATGGTTTTAGACCCTTTTAGAACACATAAAGACAATTTGTATATGTGCCAACCTTAGGTGAAGATATAAATGATTCTTTTACATAAAGAAATTAATTCCTTGAAATTATAAATGAATATATATGAATATGAAACATGTAAATAAATTCAACATATTAAAGGACTCACATTGCATGAATACAGTCACCCAAAGTCATACAAAATTTTAAGACTAAGGACTAATGGATAGGAAGAATTAACACCAAGTAATAATAATTCATCACGCAACAATTTGGTAGACAAAAGCTAACCACAATTGATACAAGATCGAATATATTTGAGAAATATAAATCATAATATATAAACTATAATTACGCACAGGTATCCTTTACCAAAAGATCAAAGCCTTTGGTTAAAGAGTGATTATATTCCTCAATAAACTTCAGCAGTCCCGGTCTTCACAATTCAAACCCCATTTCTTCAAACAACTAAGACTACTTAAAAAAAATATGGATCGAACCTCATATCAACATGATAGAGTCGGATCATTTAAAAATAGTGATAGTTTAAACAATAGATTATGATTTCCACTTATAATAGAAAAGTTGTATAATAAAAGACAAGTTTGTTCAACAACTTATCAAAAAGTTTGTTGTGACACAACGAGAAGCTACAACTTGACTTTTTAAAAACCAACTCTTATGCTAATTAAAACAAAATGAAATCTGGACAACATCCAATTGTATTCACGATTGTTGTTGATGAAATCTTGAGATCTTCCCATGACCTGTAAACAAACAATAGAATCTATTAGAAACAATACAAAACTAATTAAAGACTAGCTACATAATCTTTGATTCTGTAACTAGACTATATTCACAAATAAAACCAAGAAAAACTTTAACAGAGCAGACTGAAAACAACTTTGCAAATCCATTCAACTATTCTAGAAAAATAGAGTAATCCTTAATAAATACACACAAATCAAATCAAATTTACCAACTCAAACATTCGAGAAGGAGGACTTAGACAACTCGGATTTTAAAATGGCGTTGACATTGGTTGATCTCTTGATAATGATGTTCTCATGTCTTTTGGGCTTTTTATTAACCTGGAAAATACCCACTTCAAGATTTAGAATTATGTTGCTCTTTTCAAGTCCTTTGTTGAGTGCTTTAACTTGATCCAATTGCATCTGTAGGTATGGAACATCGGTGTAATATCGTTGAGCCTAGGCCAGGCAGTCTAAAATGCGCATGGNGGGCTTTTTATTAACCTGGAAAATACCCACTTCAAGATTTAGAATTCTGTTGCTCTTTTCAAGTCCTTTGTTGAGTGCTTTAACTTGATCCAATTGCATCTGTAGGTATGGAACATCGGTGTAATATCGTTGAGCCTAGGCCAGGCAGTCTAAAATGCGCATGGGCTCGAGATTTGGGAGAGGGTACTTTACATTTGAGTTCAATGATTCCTCTTTCCCTTCCTTATCTCTCAACTCTGCTCGGATTCCGGAGAATCCTTCGCAACCCAAGAGGAATGGAGGCATATTGGCCACAAAATCGTATGAGAATGACTAACCCTTGATATGTTGAAAAATTTCCTCAACCGAAATAGATTTTCTAAGAAATTTCTCTTGAGAAAGAAAGGCATATATATGAAATCGCTTTGTTTCTAAAGAAACCACTCGCGTGGAAGGTAAATGACATCATTTGGGAGATGGGTTTTTAACGGTTGTGTCAAAAGCTTCACTTTTTTCCCAGAATCCATACTGCAAAATAATCTCTCAATTCTGGCATGGATTTGAACTCTATTAAGCTATTGTGGGTAAGTAAATCCTAAAGGCCATTCAGTTCTTCCTTACTACAAGAGCCATAAGCTCAATAAGGGAAAAAAATAAGATAATGAAACATTCCTAACGCAAGGGAAAGCACAACGAAAATCCAAAGGTAACAGGGGAGGTCGAACAACCATACCTGGTAACAAAAGTCCATATGTGCGGGTATTTCACCATGGTTTTCCACTCTAAGTCCTGATGATTTTTCGGAAAGCCAGAGACATAGGACCTCAAACCACACAAACTAATGAAAACCCTTGCATCTTTTCATTACCATTGTCTCAATTCCGAGAAAAAAATTGCACAGAGTGCTAATTCTCGAGAAGCTTGATGATGGCATGTGGAGAAGGTGGTGAGATGACAAGGGTAAGCGTTGTGAGGAGGTATGTGTTAATTTCCCCGTACCTCATGACCTATGACTAATTAAACGCAACATTACCATACACATTGACATTAAAACCACGAGTTTGCCTAACATAGGGCCTTTGCATATAAAACAAATTTTAAAATTTATTTGATTTCTAGCAAGTGTATCCAACAAGTGTTCTTCCTAGGATTATCATTAGAGACCCCTCGATTGGAAACAACAATGGTAAATCTTCCTTCCATACATAGATCAAACCAAGCAATGATACAAATCATAAATAAAAATAGAAAGATTACAAGATTTTTTGGTCGGGTACATGTACGAGAGAGATGCCTCAATTTCATGTCTAGCGGTCATGAATTTGAGAAGCGAGAATAAATTACAAGAAAATACGATCATGTTCTCAAAATACTAAAAAAAATGATAACAAACTGATAGCTATTTGAGTGTCCATATGTTCACAACAAGGCCTTATACAATCCGAAGGAAACAAATTCTATTGGGCAACAAGTTTTAAAAGTCATTTTATGTTTCAATATGAGTCAAAACAAAAATGTAAGTTGGGCAGCCAACAAGTACCCCCCTATTCCTTCCACCTCAATTTTGAGGCGACATCAAAGCAAAGAATATGTTCTAATCAAGAATGTTTCCATATGGAAAACTCCTCTGTAGTCATTTGAAGCTACTAGGGTGATCTAGGTTGTATTTGCAAAGAAATGTCTATTTGTAAAGTGAATTGGCTAAGCCAATGATCTTCCCAAAGGTCCAAGGACTAGGGAGAGGAAATATTTAAGTTTATGGAATTGAGGTACTCGGATAGAAGACCTATAGTCTCTGCTACCACCAACTAAGGATGTGAATTTATATCAGAGAATATAGCTTGATTACAGGCCAACAAGATCTTCCAACATAAAATTTTGGAAGAGCTTCCCAAGCCCTCCTAAAGGAAGGAAGATTGATAAGAATACAACCATTTGTTGAATAGATTCCTTAGGGAGGTTGGCCAGATTGTCCTGTGTTGCAACCCTTGTATAACTCCCTGCCAAACAGTTCAAGAGAAAACACAATCTAAAAAAAATATGGATTGAAGATTCAAACAAATCCAAGCATAAGGCGCACTTGAATGGACCATGCATGCCTTTTTTTCATATATTTTCCTTCATGAGGAGATTTCAATGTGCAAGGTTCTAGATGAAGATGTTGGTTTTAGGTAGATCATCAGTGTGCCAAACTGTCAACCAAAGCTTTGATTTGGGGGGGTAGGGAGGAATGTAAGAGGAGAGAATCATATTCTTGTTTGACAAAGTAATGATGCATTCAAAGGGAAAGAGAAAATACTAAAGGAAGGAGGTGATGAGGAGGTTCACCAAAGGACTAACCAATCCAACAACCTGATAGACTGTCCCAGAGGGAAACATCAAAGAGGGTGAATTTTCCCTAATTTTCCAACGAATGGAGTAAGGGGATAAGGTAAGGATCATGCTGTATAGGAGGGTTACCCAATATATTGTCTCCTGTAATTCGAATGAGCTTGCCATTCCCTGGGATCCACATAAGATTCCTTTAGAGAAGACGAAGAGAAGCCTTGAAAAGCTTCCAAATCTGAGAGCCAAAGTGGTCCACAGATGGGTTGTCCAAACACTTCAGCCTTTCACCTGGTAAATATTTTTGGGAAATTACTCTTTTCCACCAGTTGTTGTGACCCAAGATAAGGCGCCATAAAATTTTAGCACCAAGGGAGAGATTGGTCAAATTTATTTCTTCAATTCATAGTCCCCCACAATCCTTTGAGGCTCTCATTATGTTCTAATTCACTAAGTGATAATAGTTGGATTTAGACCTACCACCTTTCCACAAGAATATTTGAAGTTCTTGGGAGATGGTTAGTTTGATGGAGGCCGTAGCTAGCAAGGAGAAAAACTGAAAAAATGGTCTAGAAGAAAGGACAGATTTGATCAAAACTACTCTATCGATTGGGTTAAGCCATTGAGAGAGTCATTGGAGGAATTTGGTCTAGGGTGGGTTTCCAAGTTGTTGAAGAAAGAGAGTAGAGGAAAATGGGAATGCCTAGGTAATTGAAGTTCTGTCATTTATCAGTGTAGGAGAATTGAAGAATTCGAGCGATTGCAGTAGTTTGTCAGGCACTAATGTTCCAAGCAAACAATTGTCTCTTGACACTATTTACTAGGCCCCTTGATGCCAAAGTAACGCCAACTAGAGTCTCTTTGAAGTGAGAGGCGATAATTGTGGAAGATCCTCCCAAGAGGAGAGTGTCATCTGCAAACTGGGAGTGATTTATCCTCTTGGCTCCTCTAACAATTTTGATGCTCGAAATGGTTTTTTTTATATGCTCCATATCCAATCTTCTGCTCAAGACTTCAACAACAAGAATGTACAAAATAGGGGAAAGGGGGCATCCCTGGAAGAGACCTATGGAAGCTTTGAAAAAAAGGAGGTGGGTATACCATTCAGTAGAGGGGAAATCCATGGGTTTCTTATGCAAGTCGATATCTAGCTGATGAAGTCCTCAGCAAAGCTGAACCACCAGAATTGCAAATAAGAAACTATGGTGAACCGTGTCAAAGGGTTTCATTTAAGATTTCACAAGTAGAATACATCTGGGATTTTTTATGGAAAACTGTGTGAGTTTTTTGGTGTTCTCTATGAACGTTTCAGACTACAAATCCAAGTCCATCATCGAGAGAAGGGCATATCAAGAGAGAGAGAGAGAGAGAGAGAGAGAGAGAGAGTCTTTTAAATACAAATGACACCATGGTAGTCAACAAAGGTTGGTTGGCACATTAATTATTTATTATTAAATTTATTCTTAAAGGTGTGAATGAGTGGTTTCCAGGATTCACTCAGTATTAAACCATCAAAGACATTGGTCATATCTATTTTGATGATCATTCCTTTTTCCCGTCCTTCCCTACTTGAATGTATGGCTTCTTGAACTAATATTATCTTGTCCACTATTTGTCTCTTATGAAGAAAACCTCCTTGGTTAGGTGAGATTAGCTGAGGAAGGAAGGGTTTGATCCTATTGGAAATTATCTTGGAAA
>SNQJ01S0011077.1:0-36246 GCA_010110895.2 Picea sitchensis
AAAGAAAGTATAAGGGAAAAATCTTGGCAAGATAAGTTGGTGATCAGAAAAGAGGGATGGAAACAAGGGTTTCCAGGTCAAACCAGCAACAACAAGGATGTATAAGGGTTTACAGACTTGGTGGGATTAGCCAAACAAAGGTTTTCTTAACTTATGCAAAGAACCATTACTTATCATTACCTTTCTCCTTAGACAAATGCTCCTTTTATGCGGTCTCTAGTTGGTTAGAGATAGTTGACTACAGGTAAAATGAGTTAGACAAGTAACCAAACTCGTAACTCACCATTAATTAAGAATAATTTTATTTTTTAATCACTTTATGACATGTACACAACTGTCCCTTTGGTATCCCATGTGTACACGAGTGCAATAACTGTGAGGGCACATACATCTTCCAAAAAAATGTTTTTTGGAGGGTCTTAAGGAGCTATGGGGAATAATAGTTTGTAAATAGGATAGGGACTAGGCCAATAAGTTTGTCAATGCTTCAAAGGTGACAATCGATGCTATAACACCTCCCTTTAAACTTCTAAGTCTTATTGACATTGATGGCCCCTTGCCATCTCACCTACTTAGAGTTATCTCTAAGAGCATGATAGAGGGTCCCATGATAATCCTACTCATTTTCTGCATCTTACATGATGAATGGATTTTCATCTTATCTCAAGCCCCTATGTGAAACCTTATTCTTCCATGCATGCACTCTATTCCCATAATTTATGGATGTCATGCATTCCTACTTTGACCAAATGGATTGTCATATTAAGTCCATGTTTGAGGTTACACTTAAACTATGATGGAAAAAAACATGTATATATAAATTGATACATATAACAAAATTTTATTTAAAATGGATCTCATTAAATGTCTTATTAAATTCCTTTCTTTTGATATAAATGATTATAACTATTTGAAGAGGTGTGACTTTTGAATTGAGATATTCTCTTCCATAGGACATATAAATCTTCCCCTTTTCAGGAAAGATATATAAATCCTCTTTTTTCTATGAAAAGGGAAAAAACATCTGGGAGATACATCAAAATAAATGGGAAACATTTGTAAATGTCATAATAAAACTTTCCATTGTATATACAAGAAATTTGGTTAGTTATAAGTGCATGTCATAGTTTAAGGTTGAAAACCACATGTTTATCCTCTAGTTAACAATTTTAAAGATCATAGGCAATGCATGGATCTCAAAATTATAGTGTAGGAATTATAAGTGGAAACATTATTCTACATAAAGAATATTGTTAAGCCTTAGACAATGCCTCATATTAAACATAAAAATCAATGTAAAACCTGTTGATGGGCATAAATGACCACTCATCAACTGAAAGGGAATAGTCTGGTCTGAGGTTGTCTAAGTGTAACCTAATTCGTTTGAAGTAACTACTCCTGATAGGTTTAACAACTTTGTTGGCCGATGAGGACATCTATCCTAAAAATATAAAAGAAAAACAACTAAGTACTTACTAACAAATATCTACTGTACACATTATTGTTTATTGTTCACACTACTAACTATAGAATTTACACAATATATAGATACAACATTTCAGAGAATTCTTATGAAACAAAAGTTTTTGCAAAGGGAACTAAATCCCAGGTGAAATTAAAATTTTAAATATCTAAATTTAACCTACAAATACCAATATTCTAACTATGTATTCAAACCAAAAAAAAAGAGTATGAACGTAAATTACGAAAGATCTAGTTTAAATGAACAAAGCATCTAAACTTAAAGAAAAATTACATTCACAGAAGAAACTAAGATTTAGTAACCTATTCCTAGCCAGAAAGAACGAAAGATTTAATGGTTGTGTCTTCCTATGTAAAATCTCATCCAACAACTTGTCAAGAAAAATCTATGAAAACCCACTATATGATTCAAAACTATATTGAATTTGTAGGAGAAAAAATCAAGAAAAAATAAAAGTTTTGACACCAACACAGAAAGAACAACTATTAAATTGGATCCTTTGTGAAGATACGTATATAATTTCATTAGTGAAAACATTTTCATTGACAAAATAGATCATAAAACTTGTAAAGTATACGAATACGAAAGAAACCTTATACAATACAACATATGAGTTATAATAATTTTGCCACAAAGAATATGATTCATTGGGAAAACGAATTATTGAATGCACAAATATCTTTACGCCGAAAGGCGTACACCTATTGATAATGGGCAAATTTAATAGGGGTTTAGTGTTTAATAAGTTTTCTATGGACAGGATTAAATATGGCTGGAATATTCTTAGTAGTCACACAAAATAAATGGTTGTGATTTCAATCATTAACTTCCTAGCTATTATAAAGACATTCGTTTATGTGTTTACTTTTTTACATTTACCTAATCATATTTAAAAATTACTTTGATAGATAACTGATTGCCAACTGATTAACAGAAATTAAAATATTAACACCAAATAAATGAAGTTCAACCATTTATTTGTTAATCAATAATAAAATTTAATATATTCTTTTAAGGATTATTTTCATCTTATTAGCCTTTCTGCATTGATCAGCCACAATTATGTGGTTGTGCTAGTAATAGCAACAACTATGTATTGATAAAGTGGACTAAAGCCGAAATTTAACAATACATGACCATGCTAAGGACAAAATGGACATATCATTTCAAAAAATATGATATATTAATACACATGAAAATTACTCACAAAAAACAAAGTCTGAAACAATCCATAGTTCCATATTCTCCATTACAATCTGCAATCATTCATTCTCCCAACATTTTTCCTCCTCCTTTACAAGAATAATAACCTAGTTTTTATAATGTTTACCCAACCCAAGTCGAATTCTCTAGTAACAAAAAATCAGATTCGCCATTACGAATTTGTTACAGGATAAAAACGTCAAAATAGTAATTCTGGGAAAAACAGTTCAAAAAATTGTTGATATATGCAAAAATATTTGGTTGTTTGCAAAACAGATTCACAAAAGATGAATTGGCATCTTTAGCAAATGGGTTTTGAATGGTTTCCTGAAATTCTCAATGGTTTGCTCAGAAATGTATCATGAAGTTCGCCTTCTGTAAACTGACGGAAATGCTTGACTTTATCTTCTTGATCCTTATAGCAATGATCTTCCAAATTAAGCCACAATTTTCTAGTGTCGTTGGATTTATGTCTTCATGCAAAGGATATCCATGCCTTCTCCCAAAATTACTATATTTTGTTTCTCCAAAGTATAGTAAAATAATCCAAAGATCTGACCAACTGACTATAATGAGAACCTCGTATTTGTAATTCAATTTTCCAGACCGTTGTCCCTTTTCCAAGCGTTCCTGAAAATAAGAGAATATAGCTAATAAATAACCAAAATACCATAGAAATAGAATGTAGCAGTTCTTTTAAAAATAAACTTTAAACAAGCCACGATGAAATTCATATCTCAAAAAGAAAAGATCCTTCAACAAGATACTATTCATGATCCTAATGATTAACAACCAAGACCTTTAAGATTTGATAACAAAAAAAGTTGACTCCAGATTCATTGACTTTTCTATCATATTCTTGTTCTTTACTTCATGAGTTGTCTCTCATATTTACTAATTAAATTTTGATTTTCCATCCAGGTGGGTGGTCTTACAAACATTAGTCGGTACTTTGATCTATGTATCAAATGAGTGTGGATATGGTTCATGTACTCACAATAACAATTTTAACATGGGAAAACTTAATAATTATATGGGTGCCCGATTATTGTGGTTTCTCCTATGATCTATAAGTTTTCTTATCCCTAAATTGATCCATCAATAGCACATAGGTGTAACAAGCACAATGTGTCCTTGAGGTTAATCTTGTTTTTGATGGGCATGATACTTGCGAACATGATGTCGAGACCAAAGTCCATAATAAATAAATACTAACAATCATTTTGGATAATAAGCAATTCATGTAACAACAAATATCATGACTCTAGTTATGACACACCAAGTATTTGATTATTCATTTGAGGTTGATTATGTGGCTCAATAGTAATCATGACATATAAAAAAAAAAGAATCATAAAATAATAGTTATAGCACATTTTTCACCTTATAATCAGTTTGAGCCAGGAAGTTCTTTCATCAACATAGAAGTCATTAAAAACCAAAACCCTGCGATGAATGAATTCAAAATCTTGTTTGAATTTCACGTTGGAATTCATGAAATTAAAACTGATAAATACGAAAGGAGACAACATCAAGGTCACTCCAAAAGAAATTCAAGCCATTCAAATCCAATCAAATCAAAGGGAAACATATGAAGAATGAAAATAAAACTAAAGGGACCCTAATTTGAAATCAAAACATGGTGAATAATTAAGAGCATTGTTGTTCACCACAAAAAATGGCGGCTTACTGGGAGAAGCAGTTATCTCTGCTATTGTACCCTGAAAAATATAAAATAATTAGGAAAAAAATATCAAGATGTTTCATAAATGAAAAATACTATATCACCAAGAAATTACTTAATCTCTGATTATTGTGAAAATAACAAATGTTGTTTTTGTAAATCTAGATTCTCTTTATCAGAATTTAGAAGCTGAATAAAATAATCTCGATTTATATTTTATTATAATCAAAACAAATAAACTTTACCAATATTTGGTTCTAGGAAAGAAAAAATAATCAGAGAAAGAGTCAGTTATAAAGAATGAACTCCAATACCACAGGCATGGCCACTTCTACTAACAGGCATTCATAGCCTCGACAGGGTTTCCTTTTAACCCACTTCAAATGCTTTTGTCCCAAATGCAGGGGTTTTATGTAACTTGTAGATCCATTAGTTTTATTTTCTTTATTAAAGATCAATTGAGGACCATCGTCTTGGATTGGTAAACAGTGGGTGACAATGCCATTCATTGAATCTCTTATCGTGAACAAGTTGGCTCGTGATGAGACCCCTTGTATTACAACTTTATAGATGAAATCCATTACTCTAGTTTGGTGGCCAATAGTGGTAATGCCACTACAAAAATATCCTATGATTATGGTAGGCCGGCTCATAATGAGACCTCCTATCCCTCAATCAACTCATTGTTTTGGATCGAGCTTATTTTAAATTAATCTCAAAGAGATTACCTATAGGTGGGGAAGCAGATATAAAGACTTCTTAAAAGTAGTGATATGGCGTAAGAAGTTTTGAAATTAACCAATGCTTAATTGATGTACTAAGTTTTCCCAAAACCAATTATTTTAAAAGTAGATTTCATGGTGCTTATTGAATGGGTTAAAGATGAGCTTCCTAAGTAATGATAAAGAATTCCATAGAGACTATCAGCATAATGTGTAATTGATTTTAGGATCAGAGAAGAGAATTTCAAGGAAGTTTTTATGTGATGCATAAAAGAAACATCTTGTTTAAGTTTTCCCTTTAAAAATCATATTTCGAGATTAAAAGACCATAAACTTCTGTTGAACCCAGTTTGGAATCTGCATGCAGAAAACAAACAAAATACGATTTTTCTACATAGACAATTAGAAACTCAAAATCCATTCAAAGCAAAACAAAACAAAGAAAACTTCAAGAAAATATACAAACTAATTTGATAAAAAATAAATAAAACAAAACCATGCTTGAACAAACTAACATCTTAGTGAGAATGAAAATCACAAAATGAACAAGAAGAATTGAATCGTTCAACATGTTTCTTTCTTTAAGATAGATGAGATGTTAATTTAATCCAGCTTATTATTAAAAAGAAACCAATGGTCAAAAGAAATTAAAAGAAGCTAGAAAAAATCCTTAATTAAGACAGGTGCACAGTTAGGTGCAGTGGTACACCATCACCATGAAAACTTACGTCAAGGTAAAATTAATTTAAAGTTAAAATCCCTTATCTTATTACTCTCTCTTTAAAATATTCATGTTTTACAATGTTTGAAAACATTTCGTCATGATAATGTGTTTTGGAAAGAATATGTTTAAGGAAAAGAAGTCACGGAAAACAAAAGAGAGAGAGAATTTAAAGTGGACTTCCCTGATAGTATTTAGATGATGGCTCGCCTTGTGCATTTGATATCCATGTGTTTCCATAACTGCATTATTCAAAAGAAAGAGTGAAAAAGAAAGAAAATGTATACTACTCTAAACCTGCTCTAAACTACTACACAGATCAAAATGTTAAGTGAAGTCATGCTTCCAATGCAACCACGAAAGCCTCTTCAATCCTGCAAGACACATAAAATCGAAGATCAGAATAAAAATCTGAAGTACTTGCAGATACAAAGGAAACGTGCCATACTTACCTATTTTGTTTTCATTCAGAAATAAAGTAAGTATATCCTTACCATTCATTCGAAATTTTTTGAGATATGAATCCTCCAAACAATCTACAATTATGTCGTAATATGGATCAAAAAAGCATGGAAGAATGTAATTGAGCTTAGAAAACTTGCCAAAATTATGGGACCTAACATAACCATCGGCTAAGACTGAAGTGCCTCACTCTCCTGACAATTCTCCATATGTTCATAAATTTCTTCGCATGGTGGATACGAAAAAAATGCGTCATGCTTAATTACATCCTAGATTTTCAATAAGAAACAAAGTAAGAACTACTTTTCCTTTACTCTGAAATGTTTTTAGATATGAATCCTTAAGCCAATCTGTGATTCCATCATAAAACTAGGAATGGAAATTATAACTTTGATGAACTATATCTGTCAATGGTAAACGTATCATATGAGGATTCATTATAGAAATCAGATTGTTGATTTGAGCATTCCCTTTGATGAAATGAATTGATTCAAACTATAAAGCATAATCATGAAAAATTGAACTAACCAATGAGTAAATATGGAGTATAGAATCTTTGATCTTCACAAAAATAATATCAGAAATCAATTGAATAGAATTGTCTTGTGACATATCTTTCTCCCATGTAAATGACGAAAGTGAAAGAGCTTTAGATCCACCTTTGTCAATGTTATGTTCAAAATTTATTTCACCAAAACTTGATATATTGAAAGGATCAGATTGTGATGGCAAAGTATAGAATAAAGTATCATGCACATCAGAATATGAGAAAAGATCGGGGTATAGAGAGTAAAATGAATTTGAGATAAGCAACTGAAAATATTATCTTGAGCTACGATAATTAACAATGATATTTTCAAGACACTCTTCTTCACTTTCCTCAATACTTTCATTTTGTTTTGGTGATCCATTCTCAAACATTTTGTGATCATTAGGATTTTCAAAGATACTTTCATGGCATGTATCTATTCTTCCTTGTAACCAAGATGTGATTTGTGGATAAGGGTTGAAGGTTTTTGCTTCAATTTGATAATCTATATCTCTAATCGATTCTATTAAAATATTGGAAGAGTTAATATTATCTTCATCACCTAGGTGTTCTATAATAGTTGAATTTAAGAACTGATTAGAGGAAGAGTTAAAAGAAGACAAACATTTACCTTGATCCACAATCAAATTTGATGTCATTCTAACTACTATAGTAGAATATTTCTGTCTAGGAAAATCATCTTCAATAGGACCTACCTATTCCACTTGTTCAAAATTTTATAATGGATCCTTCTCATTTTGTAAACAAAATTCATCTTGCAAATTGATGTTATGATCTGAACCTAATTCGTCATTTGCAATTGAATCTTGTTGAGTGAAAGGGGCACACGCATCTGAAATAAGATTTAGTACGAAAGATAAATCATCAAGATGAAACTTACAAAGAACATGATTGATCTTTGTTGAAATTTTTTCTAGAGATGAATCATCCTTAATTAGTAGAGCCTTCACTTCTTCACACAACTTCTCGTAATCATAATCCTAGAATGCGTAAAAAAAATTCATTGGAAAATTGAAACCAATCAAAAACAGAATAAGATGGAAACGATTCAAGCCAACATTTTATTCTGCCTCTAAAAGTGAATGTGAACAATCTGCATTAAACGTTTAAATTGGTAATACCATGTTTGAGACATTTACATGAAAACTTATTAAGATGAGTCTTTGCAGATGTATTCCCTTCACCGTCAAATGTGAGTTTTGACAAGAGAAGAACTGTCTTTTTGGAAATATTGGGTAATGATAAATGAAAAGCATGTTCCAACACAATGATTTGGGCAAGAGCCATGAGAAATTAAATAGATTCAAAACAAAGACTTTTCAAGGCCAGCTTATCATTCTAACCCTCCTTCTAGCGTCATTTGTTGATGGGAAGAAATGACCACTCGTCAACTAAAAGGTAATAGTCATGTCCAATATTTTCTAAGTGTAACCTAAGTCATTTGAACTAACTACCCCTAACAGGTTTAACGACTCCGTTGGATGATGAGGATATTTATCCTAAAAATATAAAAGAAAAACAACTAACTACTTACTAAAAAATATCTATTGTACATACTATTGTTTACTGTTCACACTACTAACTATAGAATTTACACAATATACAGATACAAGATTTCAGAGAAGTCTTGTGAAACAATTTTTTTTGAAAAGGGAACTAAATCCCAGATGAAATTAAAATTTTAAAATATCTAAATTTAACCTACAAATACCAATATTATAACTATGTATTCAAACCAAAAAAAAGAGTATGAATGTAAATTACGAAAGTTCTGGTTTAAATGAACAAAGCATCTAAACTTAAAGAAAATTTACATTCACAAAAGAAAACTAAAGTTTAGTAACCTATTCCTGGCCAAAAAGGAAGAAAGATTTAATGGTTGTGTTTTCATGTGTAAAATCTCATCTAGCAACCTATCAAGAAAAATCTATGGCAAACCATTGTATGATCCAAAACTATATTGAATCTGTAGGAGAAAACATCAACAGAAAATGAAAGTTTTGACACCATCATAGAAAGAACAACTATTAAATTGGATCATTTTTTAAGATGCATATATCATTTCATCAGTGAAAACAATTTCATTGACAAAATAGATCATAACACTTGTAAAGTATACGAGAGAAACCTAATACAATGCAACATATGAATTATAATAATTATGTCACAAAGAATATGATTCATTGGGAAAACGAATTATTGAATGCAAAAATATCTTAATAGCAACAACTATGTATTGATAAAGTGGACTAAAGACGAAATTTAACAATACGTAATCATGCTAAGGACAAAATGGGCGTATCATTTCACAAAATATGATATATTAATACACATGAAAATCACTCATAGAAAACAAAGTCTGAAATAATCCAGAGTTCCATATTCTCCACTACAATTTGCAATCATTCATTCTCCCAACATTTTCCCTCCTCCTTTACAAGAATAATAACCTGGTTTTTATAATGTTTACCCAACCCAAGTCGAATTCTCCAATAACAAAAAAATCAGATTCGCCATTACGAATCTGTTACAAGATAAAAACATCAAAATAGAAATTTTCGGAAAAACAGTTCAGAAAATTGTTGATATCTGCAAAAATATTTGGTTGTTTGCAAAATGGCTTCACGGTAAGATAAATTGGCATATTTAGCAAATGGTTTTTTAACGGTTTCCTGAAATTCTCAATGGTTTTCTCATAAATGTATCTTGAATTTCTCCTTTCGTAAACTGACAAAAATGATTGACTTTATCTTCTTGATCCTTATAGCAATGATCTGCCAAATTAAGCTACAATTTTCCAGTACCGCTGGATTTACGTCTTCATGCATAGGATATTATGCATTCTCCAAAATTACTAGAGTTTGTTTCTCCAAAGTATACTAAAATAATCCTAATATCTGACCAACTGACTATAATGAGAACCTCTGATTTGTTATTCAATTTTCTAGACTGTTGTCCCTTTTCCAAGCATTCCTGAAAATCAACGAATATAGACAACAAATAACCAAAATACCATAGCAATGGAACGGCTATAGAATCTATGATTCTGTAGCTGTTCTTTTAAAACTAAACTTTAAACAAGACAGAACGAAATTCATATCTCAAAGAGAAAAGATCCTTCAACAAGATACTATTCATGATCCTAATGATTAACAACCAAGACCTTTAAGATTTGATAACACAAAAATGTTGACTCCAGATACATTGAATTTTCTATCACATTCATGTTCTTTACTTCCTGATTTGTCTCTCATATTTACTGATTAAATTTCAATTTTCCATCCAGGTGGGCGATCTTACAAACATCAGTCGGTACTTTGATCTATGCGTCAAATGAATATGGATATGGTTCATGTACTCATACACATTGGGATTACATGTTTGAATCTTCGCAAAGTTTGACCTTGAGAATTTGAGGTAATAACAATTTTAACATGCGTAGACTTAATAATTATATGGGTGCCCGATCACTATGGTTTCTCCTCTGATCTATAAGTTTTCTTATCCCTAAACTAATCCATCAATAGCACATAGGTGTAACAAGAACAATGAGTCTTTGAGGCTAATCTTGTTTTCAAAGGGCGTGATACTTGCGAAGATGATTTAGAGACCAAAGTCCATAATGAAGAAATACTAACAATCATTTCTAATAATAAGAAATTCATGTAACAACAAATATCATGACTCTAGTTATGACACACCAAGTCTTTGATTATTCATTTGAGTTCGATTTTGTGGCTCAGTAGTAATCATGAAATATAGAAAACAAGAATCATAAAATAAGAGTTATAGCACATTTTTCACCTTATAATCAATTTGATCCAGGAATTTCTTTTGTCAACTATTGGTTTGTTCTTTCTCTTCTTACTTCTTCTTGGGTTGACCCAGGTTCAGATCTCAATAGGTTTCCAACAAAACCCTCTAAAACGATAGCCCTCCTGGTACACTAGAAGGCAACGTTGCGCAGAGGGTGCACAACGCAGTCTCACTTGAGATAGATTTATGGGTGACTGCAATACCCAGGTGTTTGTAGTCTAGGAATGAGTGAGGATCTGGGATTGTGTTCTCCCTTCTTCATGCATTAACCTTTTTCTTGATTTAAGTATTTATAAGATTCATTCATCTTTAGCCTTATACATGCATGATAATACATCTAGTTAATCATTCATTCATAAGCTAATCATTAACATTAAGTAAAGAGTCAATAAACATCACACAGAACACAAGTTTTATTGTGGTTCACCCCCTCCTAGGGCTACATCCACAAAGATTTGGCTTCTCTACCCTTTTATTTAATCGGTTGCAAAATATTGCACTGTGCACATTACATATCAGTAATACGATCAAGATGAAGGAAATAATCCTTTATGAGGCGGACTATATCACACTAGGATCCTCATCCTGTGACCTAAACCTCAAGGACTCTACTATTCAACTCTTCTACATGACTTATTATACTTGACAACATAGATCATCCTCTACTACAACCAACCAAAAACAACTCTAACAACCCCCCTCTCTAGACCTCCTAGGTATTTATTTATACTCTTTTACAAGATCATAGCCATTACAATCCTTCTCAAAAACCCTAACCCTATCCCGGTTAGGATTTTCTTCCTGCTTTTCACGTTTAGTTTCTTCCTGCATGCTGCTTTTCCTTCTTTTTATGCATGTGGCTTTCTTGCCACTTGTTGCACATGCTCCAAAATTAGATCTTCCTTTCCAAAAATAGGTCTTTCCTCAAAATAGGTTTGTGCCCAACATGCCCCCAAGACTAACATGTGGCTCGTCCCTATCCACTCAGGTGGTGCATGCTCCTTGAACAAGCTCTGCCAAGCTTTGAGATTTTCCTTCTAATTCTTCCCCTTTTTCTCTAAAATGCGCATATTTCCCTGTAAGATCATCTACCCTCTGCGTTGTGATATGTTCCTTGAGATACTTTTCACTCTCGGCATGATTCTGATCCATTCTTGACTTCTCCTCCTCCATTTCCACAATTATTTGCACTTCTTTCTCCTGGAGAGATTCTAATTGGGCTTGCCTAGCCTGCTTGTTATTCTGCGCAATCTTCAATTTTGTCTAAAGGATTTTCATCTCCTGCATGCCCTTCAATCTCTTTGTGATGCTCATCGATTTTTGTTGTTGCTTCATCTCCTGGATTGCAGTTTTGATATCCTGCTCTTATTGGTCTAGTTGTTGGACCCTATCATCTTCCTTCAACGTCATCCATAGTTGCGCGGTCCTATCAAACATTTATGTGACCTTTTCAGCTTCTTTCTCCATCATTTCAACCTGCAAGGTTGCTTGTTGTTCCCTTTCAACTGTAAATTCAGGAGGAATAGTTGGCGTTAAATTTTCTTTAAGTTCCTCGATATCCTTCTTCTATTCCTTGAGTGTATGTGTGATTATTTGAATCTGTTCTTCCGCATTGCTCATGGATGCTTGCGCGTTGTCTAGAATTATTGTGAATACTTCCTTCAACTTCTTCTCTAATTTATATGTGCGCTTATTCTCCTCTTGTGTCTCCATATTGGCCTTCTCTATCACCAATTCTAGTGCATCCTTTCCATTTTTGGTTTCCTGCAATTCTGTCGCATCTATTCTAGCTCGCGATTGCACTTCCTATGCGACACTGACTTGTAGTTTGTATAGTGCCTTTGTTGGTATTTTAGCCAATACCAACTGTACCTATGCCAGGTCTTTGATTGGAGTTTTTTCTATGGCCTCATTGACCTGCATCATATATGTTTTTAACCGAAAACTAGGACTTTATTGCGCTATGATTTGGATGGTGTATTCTTTGTTTTGCATGCTCATGTCCTCTTCTTCTGTCACTCGAGGGATCAATTATGTTCTGCTTTCTTGCCTCTGTGCTGCTTGTATCTTTCCAAGACCTGCTTAATATCGGCCAACTCATTCCTTATCCTTCTTCTTTGGTTCTCGACCTCTTTGAACTTGTCTATTCCATGGTCTTGTACCCTTTATGCTACAAGATCGACATCATCCTCGGTAATTGTGTATTCTAGGATTTGTTTATCGGCCTTGGACTTCTTGCATGACCCACCTATATGTATGATTGGTTGTTTGGGTGGCCCTATCTCTTGCGGGGTAGTTTTAGACGGGGTTTCCCACATCATTGTGTCCCCCTCTCCGTGTTCTTCCTATGTTGGGGCATTGTCCTTCTTCCATGTATGTGCATCCTTCTTTGGGGTGTTTCCCTTATTTTGTTGCGTTGTATTTTGGCTGAGCCTCCCTTGTTGTGTTGGTTTCTTAGTCGCGGTGTTTCCCCCTGCAGATGTCTTGGACGACCCTACTTCCACTTATTTTCCCTTGGGCATGTCCTTGGTGATGACCATGATCTTCCGCTCATCCTGCCAGTCTCTCATAGCCATTTCAACTTCCTCTGCATTGATGCAAAATCGAATTTTTAGCCATTCTTTCTCTGGATCCCTGCATGTTTGGATCCACATGTTGTGTCACATAGCCTTAAAGTTGGCTATCCCCTGGTACTGCGCGATGACTTCTAGAGTTATCCCCCATGTGTTTTCTATGTTTTCTTGTATGTCGTTGAGATACCGAGCAAAAGTGTTGGCATTTCCACTTATTCGCTTGGAATATGAAGTGCTTCCCATCGACATATATCGTGTTGAACGACATCATCCTACTATGTCGTAGAAATATGAGTAGGTAGTTTATTTCCATCTAATTAATGTTATCAAAATTGTTATCCAGGAGTAATGGAACTATGTTCCCAATCCTGTGCATCCTTGCAGTCGTCTAGGAATAGATTTAGTAAATATGGGGCCCAACTAAGCATGGTGTCGTTTGCGCACTGTGCTACTGTTGCGACAACCCCTGCAGTGACCTCCTCCTTGCAAAATTTTTGAATTAGTTTGCATGCCATCAGTTTTGTTTCCATCCTGGTGGCTATGTCACTGATCCATTTTATAATTATTTTGTGCAATCCTCTTTATGTCCCATACATCTTCTTCATCTCTTATGTTAGAGCCTTTTCCTTAGTTTTATCATCCAGGTACTGTGTGGGCTTCTCGCCATTTGATGTCCAACCTATGATGAATGACATTAGCTCTACGTCAATTGAGACTAGTTATTCTAGCCAAAAAAATCCTCCATGGAGGACCGCCAAAAACTACTTGATGCAGTTGTTCACATCTTTCCCCCGTCTAAAATGAAGAATTTCCAGAAAATTCATAATCCTTTTGTTTTCCAAGCCTGTCGCCCATTGCTTTGGTTGTAGTATTGGATCTCCTAATGGCCATGTGCCCAGGCTCTCCATATACACCTATTGCACAAATTATAGGAATTTGTTGGTGTCAGACACGTCATGTTCTATGTATATTAGCCTTTCAAAGAAACCTAGTAGAATTGGTGTGGCCTGCACCCCTTCTGGAATGTATGGTAAAATGATCGAGGCATCTGGTTGCTTGCATGGGGACCGCACAATGGGTTGTTTCCCTTTTCTTTGTGTTGACGTGCTAGACGTCCCAACCTCTGGTTGTCCTTCCCAGTCTGATTTTGGTTTCCCCATGATTTCTTCAAGTTGTACTTCTTCCTTTTGCATGGACCCCACCATAGGTTGTGGCCTTGTCTCATCAAAATCTGTTCTTTTGCTTTCACCGCCATTCATTCTGTGGGTTGCTTCAGCCCTTGAAGGTTGTGGTGGGTTTCCTGTAGCTAATGGTTCATGCCCTTACGCACTATCATGCAAGTCAATATCCATGTCGACCGTCATCGAGGCCTTTTCTTCTTCCTCTACAGTGTGGTGCTCACTAGTTTGACCTGTGGTGAAGGGATTTCGTCAACATCGATGATTCCCTATGTTTGTGTAAACTCTTATTCTTCCTCTACAGTTTCTTGCAGCGACCTGTGGTTGTTGTTGTTTTTCGTGTTGTTTGGCTAGGTGCGTCAACCTTTGGAGGTTCCATCTTGAGTAATTATTCCTTCCCCAATTGAGCTTCAGTTGCTACGATCTCTGAATTCTCTTGTTTTCCTCTCGTCTCGTGTTCCTTAGCTCTACGGGTTTGCAAATGCACAATATGTCTCGTTTAGCCTGTGTTTTCATTATATATAGGGCATCATAAATGCCCTAAATCTTCTTAAAGAATATTATTTGATGGTTATTAATGCATTAAAATTTTTAGAGTATGCTTCGTTTAGTTTCATAAATGCCAATTCACACCATTTTACCCTGACGACCGGTTTTTTCTTTTCTGACCGTTGACCCGGTTTCTGGTGCTCAACAAATTTTTGGTGTGTTGTACATTTCTGTTGTGACTTTTCCCTTAATGTGTGATGTTTTCTTCCTGTCACCCATATGTTTTGTGCAATCACTTTTTCTTTTTGTCACGTTGATTCCATTATCGGGTGCGCTCGATATTTCCCTGTATTTTGTATTTTCTTTCTTTGTCTAATTTTTTTTCTTCCTTTTTCTTCTTTTTATACATTTGTCTTCCTTTTTCTTCTTTTCTACTATCTACTATAGTACACTATATACATTTATTTCTTACTATGCTTTAACTTTTAAGAATCAGTAGGTCGATTGTCCCTGTACAGTTTCAGTCAACTACTATTGATCATTCCTTTTAGTTTTGTTCCTCCCAAGTCTTTTAGTTGTACAGATACCCCATCTATGATAATCTTTACTTCATATAGTTCTAGCCAACGGATTCTAAACTTACCAGGGTGTTGGAAAAAATTACTGTCATAGAGTAGAACTAGGTCTCCCTCCTTGAAACTCTTCTTTTTAATATGTTTATCATGATAGTATTTATCTCTTGCTTTATGTACTTCCTGGTGAAATCCTTCTAGAATCATGTTCTCTTCCATTTCCATTAGTTGACTTAACCTCTCATGTATTGTGCCTCTTTCGATCATGTTGGTAATTTTTACTACATGCATACTGGGTACTAGAAATTCTAATGGTACCACTGCTTCCTTCCCATACACCAATATGAATGGTATATGTCATGTCAACTTCTTACATGTGGTCCTATATGCCCATATTACTACTAGTATTTTGAAGTCCCAATCATCTCTGTTGACATTGCAGATTTGTCAAAGCATTTTCCATAATCTTATTGAAAGCTTCTATTGTTCCATTTGCCTGAGGATGATATGGTGTACTCTTCTGGTGATAGACTTCAAACTCCTCATTCATAGCCCTGATGGTATTATTGATAAAATGAGTTCCTTGGTCACTCATTAGAATCCTGGGACATCCAAATTTGGTGATCACTTGCTCAAACAAGAAGTGTGTTGTTGTCTCTACGCTACAATATTTGACTCATGTTTCTTCTACCCATCTTGTTAAGTATTCAGTCACAGTAACGATATAACTAGATCCTAAGCATTTTCTTGGTAGATTAATAGGTCCCACAAAGTCTATTTCCCATTTGTCAAATACCTACAGAGTCACTTGTGGTCTTAGAGGCATCTCATCCCTTATGTTGGGTTTGCCAACCCTTTGACAGACATCACATTTCTGGCAATATTTCTTGGAATATTTATGGACTGTTGGCCACCATAGTCTTGCATGCAATAATTTTTGCGTGGTAGCTTTACCTGCATAGTGTCCTCCAGCTATACCTTCATGAGATTCTACCAAAATTTTGGGTCGTTCATGTTCCAATACACACCTTCTCAAAATGATATATGCACCCATCTTATATAAATGTCCTGTAATGAGTTGTCAATAGTTTATAGCTCTAACTACCGGATTTTTCTTCTATGTGGTACTAAAATCTTGTGGAACAACCCCTGTACTTAAGTATTCAATGATATTAACGAAGTATTCATCAGCTACCTACACTGAAAATAACTATGCATCAAGGAATTTTCTTCCAAGTTAGTAGGTTATTCTCCATTAGTTACCCTTGACATGTGATCAGGTCCTGCATTCAGCTTCCTTGGTTTGACTATCACTTCGAAATCAAATTCTTGAAATAACAATATCCATCTACAGATCCTCCCCCCCAACACTAGCTTGTTGACTAGATATTTGAGGGCAGAATGGTCTGTGAACATTTTAAAGTTTTTACCCAGTAAATAGTGCTTGAAGTTATGAAGTGCATATACCATGGCTAGGCCTTCTCTTTCTATGGTGTTGTAATTTTTCTCTTATTCTGACAACTTTCTGTTTGCAAAGGCTATAGGATGGTCTAAGTCCCCGCTCATGGTTGTGCCAGAATTGTTCTGAGTGTTATGGTTGATGCATATACATGCACATGGAATGTCTTTTCCAAATCTGGGAATACTAGTATAGGTTTTGTTACCATGTTTTCCTTTAGAGTGTCCAATCCTTGCTGACATTCTTCATTCCACTAAAATCTGGTGTCCTTCTTTAACTGTTTTTCCATTGGTGTAGTAATCTGCACATACCCCTTTATAAATTTCCAATAATAGACTATATGTCACAGTGTTGCTCTTAATTGGCACACTGACTTTGGTGGTGGTAAATTTACAATGATTGCAATCTTAACAGGGTCCACTAGAAAACCTTGTTTACATATTATATGTCACAACAATATTCCAAAAGGTGTACTGAAAATGAATTTCTTAATGTTTAATGAAATATGACATTGCCTGCATATTTCCAACATGAGTCTCAACACTTTTACATGGTCCTTTAAAAGGCTATATACAATGCATTCATGTAGATATACTTCTAGAAATTGATGTATGAATTCCTTAAAAGAAGCTATGACTATTCTTGAAAATATGGCTAGTGCATTCTTTAGTCCAAATGGCACAACCGTATATTGGTAGGATCCCCATTCTATAGCAAAAGTAGTCTCACACTTGTCCTCTGGAGCTATTTTGATATAATCGTAGCCTGAGAATCCATCTATAAATGAATATGCTTCCTGGCCTCCCACATTCTCTAAGACCTCATCTATAAAAGGGGTAGGGAAAGGGTCATGTAAGCAAGCATCACTGAGTTTCCTCAGATCTACACAAATCCTTATCTCCCCTTGTTTAATTTCTTGGACTACCATATGACTTATCCATTCGTATTCCTCTATTGGTTCTATAATACCAGCTTCCAACATTCAATCAATTCATGCATTCACTTTCTGCTTATACACTAGATTCAATCTGTAGGGTCTCTTCCTGGCAGTTCTAGCCTTAGGTTTGGGGGGTATTTTCATCTCACCTAGCTCCTTTGCTATGCCTTTCATCTTTGTAAATATTGTTGGAAATAGGTCCTTTGCTATGTCTTTCATCTCTGTAAAGGTTGTTGGAAATAGGTCATTGTATTCACGCAGTAACTTTGTTATTCTTTCTATTGTTTTCTCATCCCAATAGTCTCCAATACTTGTCATTTTAGGGTTTTCATTCGTCCCAATGTTGAATTTATTAACTTTGATTGGTTCAACAATTACATATGACTCCAGAGATGTGCTTTCCACCTCTCTCTCTCCTCCAATCTTTGTAATCCAAATGTTGTATGGGTCATATTCATATGGTGTTTCCTCTTCAACATGATAGCATGAAAGTAGTTCTTTGAATGTCTGTTTATTATGTTGTTGATATTCTGTCATGATTTCAACTTATGGTTCATCAATAAATATCATTCCCCGTATCAGTTTCAATGTTGAATCAATGTTGGGGTTATCATGTTCAAATGAGAAGGTTACTACAAAATTATGTTGTAATCATATCCATTTTGTAGTGCCTCTGTGCATCTCCTGGTCTATATACCAGTTCCATGGGATTCCTTCCAATGTATGGATAAAGTGATGAGGCCATTCCTCTAGTGGTGTCATCCTCCACTATGTTCTGCACTTCTCCAAGTATTCAACTGGTGTTCCTTTCCCATCATACTTTTGGACTATATTTCTCCCTAGTTCTGCGCCAAATCTAATGTGCAGTAGTCTTTTACATTGATACCAATCCTGAATTATTTCTTTGTGCGCACCCCGCCATCTTGCAGATGTTTCCTTGATTGCAATATCTACGGATAAGAGCCTATGATTTTCTAACACTTCCTCTTCATATTTTTTCTGAAATTCCTCTAAGTCATTTAACCCATGAAAATTGGGAGGTTCTCTTATCTGTGTACCAACCCATCTTACTGTGCGGTCTATTCTTGCGCACCTCCTTGTGGAAACTTCATGTAATCTTTGTTGCCAATTCTCCAAATCTGTGTTTGAATCGGAAGCACATGATGTAATGCTTCTCCAGCTGAGTACCCCATTTGCAGTTGGGTTAACATAATCCTCTTCTCGCGCGGGGGTTCTATACAACTAGTTTATTTCTTCCATATCTAAACAAGTGGCCTCTACAAACCTTTCTCCTTGTGAAGGGTCCAATGGTGCAATGACTCTATATTCATCTAATTCAAAATTCATTTTCCTTGTCTTCATATTGATTATATCCTGGTTATCAAATTCCCAATCCAATCCAAGCAATGTTGGGTAAGGTTTTGTGCCATCTACTATCTCCATTACTTCAAAATATGCCATAGTGTGCACTCCATCCAAATATATTGTCACACCTTTAAGTCTTCCAATAGGTAACACTCTGTGTTGATTTGCTAATTTCAACTGGATAGGTGAATAGCCTAGTGTGGGTTCTCCCATACACTTCCATGTCTTCTTAGGTAAGACATTTACTTCAAAGCCTAAGTCTAGTATAATATCACCCATATTAAAATCCCCAATGCTGGCATTTAGTCTGAATTCTTTTCTTGTCCTTCTTCTTGTATGGAGATGATTGACCATTTTTTGTTCTAACTCTCCTTCCAACTTTGTGTTACATCTTTCTAGCATATCTTGTAAAACCTTAACAAATGATGGGTCATTCAATAACTTAACACAAGATTGTATAAAAAAAATTATGGTACTTACTTTCTCTAAAGGTTTTCCTTTATTGGTGTGGTCCATTGAGGAGGGCATCTCGTACATTGGTGAGTTTTGAGTTTGTTGTGCGATTGATGTAGATGCAACATTCTGCTTGAGACACTCATGTATGGCTTCCTTTAATGTTTCATTTTATTTCTATGTGTCAAATTGATTATGTGGCTCAGTTTTATTCTTAACCCATTGGTGCTAATCTGGATCATGTGATACTGCATCACTTCCTACCTTGGCTCCTCCTCGAGTGACTATATTGATGTTTCTCCCATCATCCCTGGCTTCTGCAGAGATCCACTAGAAATTATGGTTGTTCTGGTTCCTTTTTTCTTGGATCTTCCCCAAGAGTGTCGGACAGTATTATGTGTCATGATCTATTGCACGATAGGACATACATGTCGCTAGTGGGAGTGGAAAATCCCATGTATAATGTCTTTGTTGTTGGAAGTTGTGGCACACTAGTGGTCCTATGCTTCATCTAAATCCTCTGTTGCCTTGTCCTCCACCTCTATATCAGATTTCCTCAATATGCTCCATATCTCGGAGATCCTATACCTCTTCTTCATCATTTTCCATGGAAAGGGTCATGTAAGAAAGCATCACTGAGTTTCCTCAAATCTACACAAATCCTTATCCCCCCTTGTTTAATTTCTTGGACTACCATATGACTTATCCATTCATATTCCTCTACTAGTTCTATAATACCAGCTTCCAACATTAGATCAATTCATGCTTTCACTTTCTACTTATACACTGGATTCAATCTGTAGGGTCTCTTCCTGGAAGTTCTAGCCTCGGGTTTGAGGGGTATTTTCATCTCACCTAGCTCCTTTTCTATGCCTTTCATCTCTGTAAAGGTTGTTGGAAATAGGTCATTGTATTCATGCAGTAACTTTGTTATTCTTTCTATTGTTTTCTCATCCCAATAGTCTCCAATACTTGTCATTTTAGGGTTGTCATTCGTCCCAATGTTGACTTTATTAACTTTGATTGGTTCAACAATTACATATGACTCCAGAGATGTGCTTTCCACCTCTCTTTCTCCTCCAATATTTGTAATCCAAATGTTGTATGGGTCATATTCATCTGGTGCTTCCTCTTCAACATGATAGCGTGAAAGTAGTTCTTTGAATGTCTGTTTATTATGTTGTTGATATTCTGTCATGATTTCAACTTATGGTTCATCAATAAATATCATTCCCCATATCAGTTTCAATGTTGAATCAATGTTGGGGTTATCATGTTCAAATGAGAAGGTTACTACAAAATTATGTTGTAATCATAACCATTTTGTAGTGCCTCTATGCATCTCCTAGTCTATATACCAGTTCCATGGGATTCCTTCCAATGTATGGATAAAGTGATGAGGCCATTCCTCTAGTGGTGTCATCCTCCACTATGTTCTGCACTTATCCAAGTATTCAACTAGTGTTCCTTTCCCATCATACTTTTGGACTATATTGCTCCCTAGTTCTGCGCCAAATCTAATGTGCAGTAGTTGTTTACATTGATACCAGTCCTAAATTGTTTCTTTGTGTGCACCCCGCCATCTTGCAAGTGTTTCCTTGATTGCAATATTTACGGCTAAGAGCCTATGATTTTCTAACACTTCCTCTTCATATTTTCTCTGAAATTCCTCTAAGTCATTTAACCCATGAAAACTGGGAGGTTCTCTTATCTTTGTACCAACCCATTTTACTGTGCGGTCTATTCTTGCGCACCTCCTTGTGGAAACTTCATGTAATCTTTGTTGCCAATTCTCCAAGCTTGTGTTTGAATCGGAAGCACATGATGTAATGCTTCTCCAAATGAGTACCCCATTTGCAGTTAGGTTAACATAATCCTCTTCTCGCGCGGTGGTTCTGTACAACTGGTTTATTTCTTCCAGATCTAAACAAGTGGCCTCTACAAACCTTTCTCCTTGTGAAGGGTCCAATGGTGCAATGACTCTATATTCATCTAATTCAAAATTCATTTTCCTTGTCTTCAGATTGATTATATCCTAGTTATCAAATGCCCAATCCAATCCAAGAAATGTTGGGTAAGGTTTTGTGCCATCTACTATCTCTATTACTTCAAAATATTTCATCTTGTGCACTCCATCCAAATATATTGTCACACCTTTAAGTCTTCCAATAGGTAACACTCTGTGTTGATTTGCTAATTTCAACTGGATAGGTGAATAGCCCAGTGTGGGTTCTCCCATACACTGCCATGTCTTCTTAGGTAAGACATTTACTTCAGATCCTAAGTCTAGTATAATATCACCCATATTAAAATCCCCAATGTTGGCATTCTGTCTGAATTATTTGCTTGTCCTTGTTCTTGTATGGAGATGTTTGACCATTTTTTGTTCTAACTCTCCTTCCAACTTGGTGTTACATCTTTCTATCATATCTGGTAAAACCTTAATAGATGATGGGTCATTCAATAACTTAACACAGGATTGTATAAAAGTTTTTATGTTACTTACTTTCTCTAAAGGTTGTCCTTTACTGGTGTGGTCCATTGAGGAGGGAATCTCATACATTGGTGAGTTTTGTGTTTGTTGTGCGACTAATGTAGATGCAACATTATGCTTGAGACACTCATGTATGGCTTCCTTAAATGTTTCATTTTATTTCTATGTGTCAAATTGCTTCTGTGGCTCAGTTTTCTTCTTAACCCATTGGTGCTAAGATGGATCATGTGATACTGCATCACTTCCTACCTTGGCTTCTCCTCGAGTGAATATATTGATGTTTCTCCCATCATCCCTGGCTTCTGTAGAGATCCACTAGAAATTATGGTTGTTCTGGTTCCTTTTTTCTTGGATCTTCCTTGAGAGTGTTGGACAGTCTTATGTGTCATGATCTGTTGCATGACAGTACATACATGTCGCTAGTGGAAGTGGAAAATCCCTTGCATAATGTCTTAGTTGTTGGAAGTTGTGGCACACTACTGGTCCTATGCTTTGTCTAAATCCTCCTCTACCTCATCTTCCACCTCTATGTCCACCTTTATCTCCTCACAATGCGTTGTACTGAGGTACTTGGTTATACTGTGAAATATTATACGGTGGTTGCATATTATCGTATTGTGGTTATGCATTGTTGTACTATTGCTCTGCAATATTGTATAGTGGTGGTACCTAGTCGAACTGAGGTGCAACTTGTCCTGTCATCATTTCTTCTTGCACTCTATAAGTATCTGAGGTTCTTTCTTTCATCAACTCCATCATCCTACAATCCTTATCATCATGACCCACTGACTTGCAAAAATTGCAATATGAACTTTTGGGTACTGTCTTATATTTCTGCATCATTGGACAATGATATGAATCATTCCCATGTGTCTTACAAATCTCACACCATGGCCCCCCTATTGGAAATAGGCTTGACACCCTTGTTGCCATATACTACGTGAAAGTTGGACATTCATTCGTATGGTGTCCTTTTGTCCTACATAGGGTACACCAAACCACTTCTCTTTTCTCTTTACCTTTATTTTGGTTAAGTTGAAATGTTAGATTCTTCAAATATTCCTTCATCTCCTGTATTGTTGTATCTCTTTGTTGATATTGGTTCTATTCCAGTTGTAAGGCTGCCTACAGAGCCTCTTCCTGAGTTTGGAACTTTTTTTGTCTTAATGGGTATTTCAAATGTGGTAACAATGAGTTCATAAATAAATGCTTATGTTACATGTCAGTAATTTCATATTTCAACTTACCTTTCAGACGTTTAAACCTATGATCAATCACCTAGTTTTTGTTCGATTTTGATCATTTCATTCATATATTGGTCTTCTGAGCTAGACTTCTGGAATTCATTTATCAACAGTTTTTTCACCTGCAGAGCCTGTGCCTGAGTTTGGAACTTTTTCTGTCTTAATGGGTATTTCAAATGTGGTAACAATGAGTTCAAAAATAAATGCCTATGTTGCATGTCAGTAATTTCATATTTCAACTTACCTTTCAGACGTTTAAACCTCTGATCAATCTCCCAAACAGACTCACCTAGTTTTTTTCTGATTTCAAACATTTCATTAATATATTGGTCTTCTGAGCTAGGCTTCTGAAATTCATTTATCAGTAGTTTTTTCACATCTGCAATAGTCTTTGTTACTCCTGTTGGACTGTTTACATCTATGATCATATACCAATAAAGTGTGTGGTCTCTTAGTGTGATATCTAACTGCGAGAGATTTGTACCCTCATCTATGATTTGATTTTCTTCCCAGATCTTCTCACATATGAATAAGTGTTTTTCAAGTTCCTCTGATGCCTCTCCCTAAAATTCTGGTAACCTAATCATGGGATCATGTCTTGCAATTTTAAATTTTGTTGAACTACTACCTCCACGCGGTGTAGATAATTGAGTGTTACTTCCTGAACTGGCTCCTCCAGTTGATACTCATTGATTGGATGTGCGCATTGTTGTTATTCTTCCACTAAAAATCGGTTGTCTAAACGTTGGTGTTATTTTTTGTGTATTAGTTGCACATGGGGTTATAGGTTCCACACTGACGGTGATCTGGATTGGAGTTTCGTCTTTTGTTCTTTCCCTTGGACCTCATGTTTTCCTTTCATATGTTGCGCGCAAGATTTCCTCAATATGCTCCATAGCCTAGAGATCCTCTACCTCTTCTTCATTGCTTGCCAAGCCCTCTCTATTAGCTATGACTCTCTTCTTGTTATTCATTTTGTAATGGTAGGGTGCTCCACTGTGCATCTTGCTAGCTTTTTCCATTATTTTCTTTATCTAGTCTTCCTCCATCATGATTGGGTCCATGGTATCCTTCATATTTTCCTTATACATATCTTCCTCCATTTCTCAACCTCCTATCAGTGCTTCCCCCCTTCCCCCGTGCATGCAGGGAAGTTTAGTTGTTTGATTCCATGGTCATCACATCGTTGTCATACAATAAATCTTGATTGAAGTATACAATGATTTGATGTACCTACCTCTGGGTCCTTTTAGAAAATATTGCTCTGTTGCGGTGTAATACTTCACAATATCTACTGCAAACTCGTTGATAAACCTTGCAACAATATTGTCTAACTAGAAATCTACTGCAAGCATAAATTTGTTATTAACTTGTTGTAATTGCATGATATCCACATGATTCCACTCCAGTTGTTTGATTCGATTTGTAGAGTGGTTGTCTTTTAATATCAATAACCACTCTTGCAACATATGTGATAAATCACAGAAAAATACCTCATGCAAGTCGCTAAACAAGTATTTGTTGAGATATTTGCATGGTGTTAACTTAGGGTTTATGTTATCCTTCTACGCAAACTCAAGTTCCTTCGTTTCAACCATGTTTCGATCTTTGCCTTTGTTGGATTCCATGGCCTGAACATTCCCTTCTATACTTTCATCCTCCGCGTGTTTCTTCCACAGATCTCGTCCACTCAATCCTATGCAGTTCTAGCCAGCAACGAAACCATTTGTTGGTTTGTTCTTTCTCTTCTTACTTCTTCTTGGGTTGACCCAAGTTCGGATCTCAACATGTTTCCAACAAAACCCTCTAAAACTATCGACCCTCCTGGTAAGCCAGAAGGAAATGTTGCGCATAGGGTGCATAGTGCAGTCTCACCCAAGATAGCTTTATGGATGACTGCAATACCCAGGTGTTTGCAGTCTAGGAATGAGTGGGGATCTAGGATTATGTTATCCCTTCTTCATGCAATAACCTTGTTCTTGATTTAAGTATTTCTAAGATTCATTCATCTTTAGCCTTATGCATGCATGCTAATACATCTAGTTAATAATTCATTCATAAGATAATCATTAATAGAAAGTAAAGACTCAATAAACATCACACATAACACAAGTTTTACCGTGGTTCACCTCTTCCTGGGGCTACATCCACAAATATCTGGATTCTCTGCTCTTTTATTTAATTTGCTGCAAAATCTTACGTCGTGTGCATTACATCTCAGTAATACAATCAAGATGAAGGAAATAATCCTTTATGAGGTAGACTATATCACACCAGGATCCTCAACCTATGAACTAAACCTCAAGGACTCCACTATTCGACTTTTCTACAGAACTTATTATACTTGACAACATAGATCATCCTCTACTACAACCAACCAAAAACAACTCTAACAACCCCCTTCTCTAGACCTCATGGGTCTTTATTTATACTCTTTTACATGCTTATAGTTGTTACAATCCTTATCAAAAACCCTAACCATATCCCGATTAGGCTTGTCTGCCTGCTTGCCACGTTGTCTTTCCTCCTGCATGTTGTTTTTCCTTCTTTTCCTGCATGTTGGTTTCTTGCCACTTGTTGTGTGTGCTCCAAAATTAAATCTTCCTTTCCAAAAATTGGTCTTTCATCAAAATAGGCATGTGCCCAACATCAACATAGAAGTCATTAAAAAGCTGTGTTTTTTCCGCTTCAGTCACAATGTAGGCCTTAGAACCAGTTGTGCCTTATGTGGTTTTAATGGTGATCTTGTCTAAGAATCTATAATCACAATGAACTTAAATTTTAATGAAATAGAATAACAACTGTAAAAAAATGTAAACGTAGAAGCTAATTAACCGTTTCTCAGGTTAGTCTAAGCATCTTTAATTACAAAGAGCTTAAATTTTAATGATATCAAATGGGAAATGTTAAAAAATGTAAGTACAGTTTTACTAACCAGCTAGAGATTATACCTATTACTCCATGAAAATGAGTTCAATATATTTATATTGAAAGAAAACAAAATGATATCAATGCTTATATACCTATTACTCCATGAAAATGAGTTTGATATAATTATATTGAAAGAAAACAAAATGATATCAATGCTTATAGAGATTTCTAGATATAAATTGTGTCAAAAAATTTCACACTTCAAACGAAATGGGTGTGCTTCCCTCCTAATTGTCAATGGGGAATGGAAGTTCTTTCTCTCGGCATGTCAAAATATGAGTACTCCAGGCACAATTGTCTCTAAGAGAATACCCAAGGCTATGGAAGGCTATGACTACAAGCATCTCTTCTTGTATCGCTAGCCAGCTAACCAACAATCATCAACAAGTCGACCAGTTCTACTTTAGAACTTTCTAGCAGTCTTTTCAGATCATCTTTAATAAAGAATATTCCACCAAAATTTGTCAAAATGAGGTGTTAACCCATCCGAACCGAGGGCTTTGTCTACATCCATCGTCTAGAGGGCCTCCTCAATTTATTTCTTTGTGAGCGGGAGAAACAACTTTCAATTCTCTTCTTCTGTAATAAGATTTTCAATATTCTCTAGCATTTTCTATACTGCCAAAGAGTAAGCTACACGTCCTTTAGTGTACAAGGCTGAGAAGTGATCATGGGTTGTTTTCGGAAGCTTTTCAAAGCTAGCCACATGATTTCTAATTCTATGGCCTTTAGTTTTGTTTTTCTATCTCCATATTTGAGTCGGAGGCTACGTTATTTTAGTCTCCAGTGTTCCTTTTCCTCATTTTGAGATTTGAGTGAGCAGTTCCATTGCAAGATATTGTTCTTGGAGTTGGAGGTCCTTTGTGTATACTTCATCTTTCGTTTGGAATTGCAGGGTGTGGAGTTTCTCTTTACATGTTTTCCTTGCTTTTGATGGAGAGATGTAGGATGATTTAGCCTATAGACGTAGGCTACACTTCACTGATTTGAGTTTTGGTTCCCAGACAAATGACGGTGATCCCCATGGGCCAAGCTTGCTCGATTGTTGTCCACACTCCTTCGGATTGCAGCCATAGAGGATTGAAATTAAAGGGGGTCAGTTCGTAATCCTTTGTTTGCTCAATATGAAGAATGATAGGCTTATGATTGGACATAGTTGCTGGGAGAATTTTATATCGGAGCTTAAAAACCTTTGTGATAAAGGAATTTTTAATATGACTAACCGGTCCAGATGCTCAGCAATGTGGCTCGGCCTAGTTTGCTTCTTTGTCCACGTATGCCTGTATACCTCTCGTGGGATCATGGAATATAGTGTAGAGCTAATGTTTTCTAGCTGTCGCATCTAGAAGAGATAGCTCCGTTGGATTCCATAGAGTGCATGTTCCTCCAAAGGCTCCTCAAGCATTGATACTTATTTTGTTTCTTTGATGTCAGAGGTTGTTTAGAAGGGATTGCACATCCTCACTATCCAACTTGGTCTATTGTAAAAGAAGAATCATTGGTCAATGATTGACTAGTCTTCTTACACTTTCTTGTTTATTGGTAGTCCCCAATCCCCTGTAGTTCTAGGAGAGCATTTTCATTGAGTTGATAAGGGGGTTTTTATGTTTCCACTGAAGGAATACGGGATGGTGTTGGCATTCCTCAGGATCTTTTCCTCTGTTAGCTTCTTATTCTCTCAATTCCTTTGTTTCTTTTTGGCCTTGTTTTTTCCCTTTTATCAAAAGGCGAGAGGAGGCCTCTAAATCTTTCTCATCCCCATGGAAGATCCAAAAGGTTAGATTGGTAAAGGAGGGTGGACTTGAAAAGGATCGTATGGGTGAGGGAGGATTGCGAGACTGACAAAGGAGGGCGAGGAAGGGGGATCCAAGCTTAAAGTAGCGGGCCTGACTAACGGACCGAAGTTTCCTAAAGAATCATAAGAATTCGCCTAAAGAATTGTAAGAATTCGCTGAGAGCGTTTCGGCGAACCATGGAGGGATATGTTACATAGAATCAAAGGAAGGGTACTTTCAGTCCCGTTAGCAAGGCAGGTCCAAGCACAAGATTTTGTAGGATAAGGGTTGCGTAGGGAGCTGGCATCGTTAAAGGGAAAGCATCAGAAAGGCTATTTTATCTGTAATAAAATGCCTGAGAAGGTCCTTTCAAGGTACCTTCCATAGTGATCCATTTTCCTCAAACTATAGATATAGGGTGAAAAGAGACTGATAGAACTGGTGGAATAGCTAGTTTCCAATCAAAATATCCATCCTAGCATTCCTTCCTTTAGGCATCCAGCCAGCTATAAAAAATAAAATAACAAAGACAAGATCGATACATGACTTGCATATTGATATTGGGTAGCTTCTGACTAGTGTGATTAGGGATACCGAGACATGACCGTAGGACTAAATATGATTGTTTGAGTACTTATATTGTGAGCTGAGGTTATCCTGTTAGCTACCCAACTCCCTCCTTTAGCTAGGTCGGCTTCACATATCGAGACCTTACCTATGGACTAGATCCGGGTAGTTTAGTACCGATCTTATGGGAAGACCCTAATTTATGTTATTAGAATGGAATATTTCTAGAGAACTTATCTAGGTAGAGAGGTTGGGAAGGCGAGTGAATAGGTTGGGAAGTCCCCAATCATATGCCATGTAGATGGAGCAGTTATAAGGCAATTATCTAGGGAATAGGTGGTGCGGTAAGACCCAGATTCCTGCTATGTGGATAGGACACAGTTATAGAGCAGTTCTCTAGGGAAATGGGTTTAGAGATATCCTTGATTCCTGCTATCTGATAGGACAGTCATAGAGCATTTCTCTAGGGAAGATGGATTGGAATAGGTGTGGGTTTAGCGGGAATAGGAGCATTTAGGCGAGTTGATCCCGTTAACCAACTTGATCCTTCCTTTAGCTTGGTAGGATTTTCATCCAACTCTAAGATCGGGACAAGACCCACGGACTAGAGCGGCTTCTTCCTTACACTTCATAGGGAAGACCGAACTATGACCTATGGACTCTGTAAGGTTTCTCCTGCCAATCAATAAAAAAATCCACTAGTTTTCCTTTCACTTGGGATTATTACATATATAAGGTAGAACAAGATCTTACCTCTGGATCCTCTCGGCTTCCTCTTCCATTTTGAATGCAAATGGTACTCCCTTAACTATTTCAAAAGTAGGTTCTCTTGTTTCCCCTCGTTTTCCACATTTTTTTCTGAATGATGTCCTTCATGTTCCCAAATTGGCTATGGACCTACTTTTGGACAATGAGTTTCAAATCATTGTGTTGTTACATTTTATAATGATGGGTGTGTTGTGCAGGATCAGTTGATAGGGAGGTATATTGGTACATGCCTTCAATTTGGGAGACTGTTCCACTTAGAGACCTGTCATATTCCCTCTGCAACAACTTTCTCAGTTTCTTATGTCAGTGGTTCCCTTTCTCCTAGCTAATTATAGCATTATAGATTAGGTGCATATGCTAGTGCATGACAGGCTTCTTCGTGATGCAGTCGATGATTAGCCCGAGCCTGTTCCTAAGGTACCTCTCCCTACTTCTAATCCATTCATGACACTCTAGGTACATAGATCTTCCTGTCTTTTGTTCCTCCTATCTGTTTTTCCTAAAGAAAGAAAGAAAGTATTTTTTAACGTCCACGAGGCTAAAAATAGCCTATGGGACAGATTGTTTTTCCATCTGAATTTTGTATTCGGCCCTTTTCCTTTGAAGTTTTACAATAACCGCTCCAAGCTTCTCGACAAACTCTTCATTGAATAGATTATCCCAAGAACTAGCTGCCAGAATACCTGTATAATTTTCCCTGTTGTCTTTTAAGGCTTCACATTCTAAAATGAAATGTTTTTCTGTTTCCACTTTTCCGGAAGAGCACAAAATGCATACTCTTTCCTCCCACATTTCTTTTGGCCTTTTCCAGCACCCTGTTTCACAACAAAGTTGATGAAGATTAGTCCTTAATTGAGCAATAAGAATTTTTTATCTCCAATAAAAATTGGCCCCTATGTACGCCTTTTGTTGATGGTTATGAGTGGGGTTAAACTCTTCAATTTAGTACTTCTTCTTTCTCCCTATCTCTTTCTCCCAAGTACATTTGTGGAACTTATCCATAGCAAAAGTTTTTATCTCCTTACTTTTTATAGGACACACGCTCAAGCAAATGCCCCATTTACTAAACCGTTTGTTATTTTGTCCAAGTCTTCTTTATTTTGCACAATCTGTCACTAAACACAACCTTAGGCCATCTACCCTCTTCCATTTGCTCAACTTTTTTCAGATACCTTATGACTCACACCATAGCAATTGCTTCAATAGGAGCAACCCATGTTTCACTTAACAGGATAGCATAAGGGACTGCACTTTTAATTTTGAATTTGTTTGTAATCAAACGCTTCTGAATTTTCTCAATTTGTTTCCACTGCATATCGATTGTGTTGTTGGCCCACAGTTCACAACCGTAGAGAATCACCGGAATCACTAGAAGCCCAAAAAGAGTTAGAGTGGTTTTCCAGTCCCACAACTCTACCTCTCTACACCTATTTTGAAAAGCATAAAATGCTTTCCAACCCCCTAAAGTTATTTTCTTTCTACAACCATCCCAACTTAAATTTCTATTAAAGTCAATTATGAGGTATTTGTATTCTGCAACTTCTTCCAGAATGTTGCCTTCAAAGTAGAATTTATCTTGGTTATGCTTTCTTTTGTTAGAGAAAACCACTACTTTCGTTTTACTAATATTCACTTGCATCCCCACCCTTCTACAAAAATGCTCAAGGGAACATAAGTGCTCTTGCAAACCAAGAGCCGATTTAGCAATCAATATATGGTCATATGCATACAAAAGAAGCCTTATAATGAACTTTCCCATATGGATACTGTCACCCCCTTCAAATTTAGCCACTCTTCAAGCTTGTCAATATATAACCCAAAAAGGGTAGGAGACAATGGGCAACCTTGCTTGAACCCGATATCGCTTCTAAAACTTTCAGAAATTCCTATTGAAGTTCTAATTTTGACTTTCACCTCTTCCTACAGCCTATGCACAGCTACTCCCAAATGCTTGGGAACCCTCAGTTCTTCCATTCTACCCCAAATCTTATCCCTAGGAGTTGTGTCAAAATCCTTTCTGAAATCAACAAAGCAACAAAAAACTTCTTCCTTTTTTTCCCAAACTTTTTCAATGATGTGCCTTAAAGTTATGCAATGATCAACTGTGGAGTGTTTAGGTCTAAACCCTACTTTCCCTTTAGCACGTTTATCTCTTTCTTCTGTCCCCTTATTGATTTTATTTTCTAAAATGTTGCCAAATAACTTTGGAAACAAGGGGTTTATCATTATTAGACTTTGACTTCTCGTCATAGATCCTTTATTGCTTCCGTTCACTCCTTTCATGAGCCACAATCTTATAAGGAAGCAACTAGTATTCCATGTTGGCAACTTGCTATGCAGGAAGAGTGATATGCCTAGAACAAAAGTAGTACCTAGGATTGACACCAACATGGTGGAAATTGATTTGACACGAGCGGTTCCTTGGAGCGGTATAAAGCCAAGGGTAAGCTCCCGAAAGCAAAGATGCAGAATAACGACCTGCCCCAGCCAAATAGATGTTGCATGTGACCAAAGGACAGATAGATGCTGCGACAGATTGGGTCTACCCGACCGGAAAGAATAGTTCATGTGTCCACCTGATGAAAGAAGAAATCCTACCCCACCTCCCTTATGAAAGAGAAAGAGAACATTCTTTCTACCTTGTCTTTGGCGCAATAGAAGAACCGTACGACACTCGCTCAAGAAAGTGACCCCAACCCCACCTTCGCCTTACCCTCAATCCCCTAGATGGAAGAGATTTCTCTATGATGCCCCAAGCACCTACTATGATAATCAAATGGGCTAATATACATTATTATTGCACAAATATTCTTCGATGAGTAGTCTAGCCTACCACAAAGAAATTTGAAATATAGAATCTCGCATGATCTGATGTGTCTTATTGCATTAGTAATGAAGAATAAAAAATCCTCTAATGAGATCACACTCACTATATTCGGTAAGGAAGTAGCCTAGCTACCCTTATCTACCCATCCATGTAGTTTCTCGTCGGGAGCTCCGGGTTCACTTATCAATTCCTTCCTCACCATAGCCGACATAGCTTCGTGGCTCTTAAACAATCTTTTCATTTACATCCTGAACATTGCCATTATATAACTTGAAAATCAAAAGGTTAGGTCTTCAGGTAAGGGTCAAGGTTAACTCCAAGGCTAGGGGAGGATTACCATCAGGGGAGGCTAAGCTGACAAGGAGGGCAAGGTAGGTCGACACGGGAGTATCGCAACCCACAAGTCTACCATTTATGTATACTTAAAATCTACATGGTTTAGTTCCCCTAGTCTACCATAACTATTTTCCGTACCTTCTTTTCATTGGTAGAGAGGTCATATGATTTGGGCTACTGCTATATACATTATTTAGGTGTTAGATTGCCTACTATTGAAACTATATCATCCGTATATATTACGGTAATAGAACTATTGGTCTAATCCCGATCACTATCAAGACTTGGAAATAGATAGTTTTAATCCAACTGGTCCACCTGAGCGATGGGGATTAGAGGAGGGAGGGGAAGTGTCGTACCTTTTCAAACATCGACATGCATTTGAACGTTCTTAAAATCCATTTGAAGTTATGTCAGACATATTATTGAGAAAAAGGTCATCTAGTCATACAAGGAAGAGGCATGGCCAAAGGATCGTTAGGAAGGGTGTAAGGTTTACAAATTTTTCAGGTATGACCATGCTGAGCTGATCAGCTCCCTCCTTCATCTACTAATTGGCTCCCTCCTTCAGGCTTCTATCAAACCCTTACTATACTATATATCAAAACCTTACCTGCTTAGGAAATATGAGCTAAAAGAACAATCTTGGATGGAAAATTACCCTAATAAACCTAGCCTTATGGGTTAAGGTAATTTGTGTATGTATTTACGCTAGAGGTGTGAAAGAGTTTGAATGACATGGGGAATGAGGGAATCCATGTACATGTCTTTTTGGTCCCCAAATCCATGCTATAATCATATTGGTTGTTAGTCTTTCTAGCTGATCTTTTTGGATGGTACGGCTGGCTGGGGTGGGTGGGAAATTCACTAGTGAAAAGATGGCCTATCGGGAAACAAATTAGGCTTTTTGTGTCACTGGTTCCTTTCCCTTTCCTTTGTTTCCCGTATTCTCTTGCTCTAGCTCTAGCCTTACATTTCGAAGTAGAATAGGTATGCAAGAAATCATATTATTCCCGCTAACTCTTAAACCCTTGGCCCAAAGCTCATCAACCAGTAGTGGAGTGGGGGCTTTCAGGATATCTTTCCTTCCTCAATAGAAGGAGCTACCATGATAGATAAAAGTAGCTAACATGAGAGGAGATATTACTTACAGAAATAAGTTACTATCATCATGGATTAGAAGTAGCTACCATCGGAGATCCTTAGATACAATACACTATTTATTAAGGTCACTTTATTCGTAGCTATTCCGAGATCTCATTTCCTAGTTCCCTAGCTAGTCATTCGAGCAGCTAGTCAACGAAAGAACATAAGATGATACCATCAAAGAGAGATATTAGAAGTAGCTACCATCAAAGAGACATCGCTACCAAAAGTAGTACTATAAGGAAGCACTATTACAATAAGAGTCTCCCCTAGCTGAGAAATAGTGCTCTTCACTACATACCCATACACCAAGCCCTCAACGCTATTTATTATTCAAATGTAGATTATCCTTTATATTGTTCCTTCCCTTTATAAGGTAGAGAATCCTTCTTCACTTTGACTCACAATCAGACTAGATTCTCGCATAGGAAAGCACTTTCCTACTCTAATAGGTAGCATATGGCGATGAACATTCTTTTAGCAAAATCACCCTATTACTACATTAATTCCTTTCTTACAGGAGAGGAGCAATAGACAACAACAAGGGAGACACATTTTCTAGTTAAAGAACTTACGCAGACAAAGAACTTCCTCAGACATACGTCTCATATAGAGTCTGCCATTAGGAGTGGGACAAACAATTTTTTCCACAACTACGATCTATAGTGCCTTTCCCTACTCGCCTTCCCATTCATTATGCTTTCCTTTACTTACCATTACCGTTAAACACCTTCCACAGACATACTCGTTATCTATAGGGAGAGAGAGGGACGTTTATGACCCTGTCTAACCTTATTAACCAAGGAACACCTCCTATAATTTTAGTCTTTGCTTAGTTGGGCATCAGAGCTTCCATAAAGATGGAAAAATAGATGGATAATAAGCCTCTATCTTTATTATATCTATTGTGGGTCGTAGTTCGCTTGCTTCATCAACCGTTGGATTGGATGGTTAATCCCTTCAGTTATAGGGATTGATATACTTTCTTTATAGATTTTATCCAGGAAAATAGATAAAGGTAGATTCCAAACAGCCCCTTATCGCGCATTCTGTTATAGAAATTATAGCTTTTCAGATGTTTTTTCGTCACGAGTCTTCTCCTAAGGGAGGTGGTTTTTATCTTTCCCCCTGTACCAAAAGAGTTATGGGCTGGTTAATTGCTCCATGTACAATATAGTTACTGGGATAGTACATCCTTGTACCATATTGTTTCAGGTTGTAGAGCATTGTAGTGTTGGAACACGTACCATGACAGTATGAGTCCAATCCCTTTACCAGTTGTTGCTCATCGGGATAAACCTAACCCTGTACGATTACCCTGTCTCACCTAAGGACGGGAACAATACCTGTACGAGTCTTTGTCTCACCTCATACAAGCTTAGTTGTCAGATCCTTTATCCATTTAAGAGTCTTTGTACCACCTCATACAAGTATTTATAGTTCCCAGCTATTTAAGAGCAAGTATTTCAAAAGTAGGTTCTTCCTCTTCCATTTTGACTGCAAATGGTACTCCCTTAAATATTTCAAAAGTAGGTTCTCTTGTTTCCCCTTGTTCTCCACATTTCTTTATGAATGATGTCCTTCATGTTCCCAAATTGGCTATGAACCTACTTTTGGACAATGAGTTTCAAATCATTGTGTTGTTACATTTTCTAATGATGGGTGTGTTGTGCAGGATTAGTTGATAGGGAGGCAGATTGGGACAGGTCATCAAGTTGGGAGACTGTTCCACCTAGAGACCTATCATATTCCCTCTGCAATAGCTTTCTCAGTTTCTTCTGTCAATGGTTCCCTTTCTCCTAACTGATTATGGCATTATAGATTAGGTCATGTGTCTAGTCCTAGGCTTAAGGAGCTTGCAAGTTTAGGTGCTTTGGGGAAGGTTAACTTAGAGTCATTTTAAAAATATGTATGGGTTGGTTGTAAGTTGGAAAAACAATGAACCCTTCCTTTTTCATCTAGTGATAGTGTTTTAGCAGCTCCTTTTGAGTTAGTGCACTCTGATGTTTGGTGACCAACACCTCTTTTGTCTAAAGGTGGATCCCTTATATTATGTCAGTTTCATTGATGATTCTACAAAATTGACATGTTTGGGTGTAATACCCCAAGAACGAGCCCCAATTATATTTATGAATTGTAAACAAGTTTTGTAGGCTGGTGAGCCGAGTGTTGATAAGTTGGTGGGATTATGTGTTTACTAGGTCGGGGAGCCTAAGTGTTAAAGGCCATGAGCCTGATTTTGTATATGTAATTATGCAGATCATTAATAAAATATAAACATCGTTGTGTGTAGACCGACCACGAAGAAAGAGTGATGGGGGACTAAGCTTCCACAAGGTTGGGAAAGGGAGGGGGCTAAGTATTTGAGCCTATGGGCTAAGCTAGGAGGCTTACCTCTAGAGGAATAATATTTTAATACTATTTCCTAAAGGATAAGGTGGACATAATATGTTTTGTTATCCTAAGTTCCTGGTATATGGGGATGTAGGCT
>SNQJ01S0011077.1:39994-86048 GCA_010110895.2 Picea sitchensis
AAGCAATTCATGTAAAAACAAATATCATGACTCTAGTTATGACACACCAAGTCTTTGATTATTCATTTGAGTTCGATTTTGTGGCTCAGTAGTAATCATGAAATATAGAAAACAAGAATCATAAAATAAGAGTTATAGCACATTTATAGAATCATGAAATATAGAAAACAAGAATCATAAAATAATCAGTTTGATCCAGGAATTTCTTTTGTCAACTATTGGTTTGTTCTTTCTCTTCTTACTTCTTCTTGGGTTGACCCAGGTTCAGATCTCAATAGGTTTCCAACAAAACCCTCTAAAATGATCGGCCCTCCTAGTAAACTAGAAGGCAACGCTGCACAGAGGGTGCACAATGCAGTCTCACTTGAGATAGATTTATGGGTGACTGCAATACCCAGGTGTTTGCAGTCTAGGAATGAGTGGGGATCTGGGATTGTCTTCTCCCTTCTTCATGCATTAACCTTTTTCTTGATTTAAGTATTTATAAGATTCATTCATCTTTAGCCTTATACATGCATGCTAATACATCTAGTTAATCATTCATTCATAATATAATCATTAACATTAAGTAAAGAGTCAATAAACATCACACAGAACACAAGTTTTATTGTGGTTCACCCCCTCCTAGGGCTACATCCACAAAGATTTGGCTTCTCTGCCCTTTTATTTAATCGGTTACAAAATATTGCACTGTGCGCATTACATATCAGTAATACGATCAAGATGAAGGCAATAATCCTTTATGAGGTGGACTATATCACACTAGGATCCTCAGCCTGTGACCTAAACCTCAAGGACTCTACTATTCAACTCTTCTACATGACTTATTATACTTGACAACATAGATCATCCTCTACTACAACCAACCAAAAACAACTCTAACAACCCCCCTCTTTAGACCTCCTAGGTATTTATTTATACTCTTCTACAAGATTATAGTCATTACAATCCTTCTCAAAAACCCTAACCCTATCCCAGTTAGGATTTTCTTCCTTCTTTCCACGTTTAGTTTCTTCCTGCATGTTGCTTTTCCTTCTTTTTATGCATGTGGCTTTCTTGCCACTTGTTGCACGTGCTCCAAAATTAGATCTTCCTTTCCAAAAATAGGTCTTTCCTCAAAATAGGTTTGTGCCCAACATGCCCCCAAGACTAATATGTGGCTCATCCCTATTCACTCAGGTGGTGCATGCTCCTTGAACAAGCTCTGCCAAGCTCTGAAATTTTCCTTCTAATTCTTCCCCTTTTTATCTAGCATGTGCATCTTTCCCTGTAAGATCATCTACCCTCTGCGTTGTGATATGTTCCTTGAGATACTTTGCACTCTCGGCATGATTTTGATCCATTCTTGACTTCTCCTCCTTCATTTCCACAATTATTTGTACTTCTTTCTCCTGGAGAGATTCTAATTGGGCTTGCCTAGCCTGCTTGTTATTCTGCACAATATTCAATTTTGTCTAAAGGATTTCCATCTCCTGCATGCCCTTCAATCGCTTTGTGATGCTCATGGATTTTTGTCGTTGCTTCATCTCTTAGATTGTAGTTTTGATATCCTCCTCTTGTTGGTCTAGTTGTTGGACCCTATCATCTTCCTTCAACGTCATCCATAGTTGTGCGGTCCTGTCAAAACTTTATGTGACCTTTTCAGCTTCTTTATCCATCATTTCAACTTGCAAGGTTGCCTATTGTTCCCTTTCAACTGTAAATTCAGGAGGAATAGTTGGTGTTAAATTTTCTTTAAGTTCCTCGATATCCTTCCTCTATTCCTTGAGTGTTTATGTGATGATTTGAATCTGTTCTTCCGCATTGCTCATGGCTGCTTGCACGTTGTCTGGAATTATTGTGAATACTTCCTTCAGCTTCTGCTCTAATTTATATGTGCTCTTCTTCTCCTCTTGTGTCTCCATATTGGCCTTCTCTATCACCAATTCTAGTGCATCGTTTCCATTTTTGGTTTCCTGCAATTTTGTCGCATCTATTCTAGCTCGCGATTGCACTTCCTATGTGACACTGACTTGTAGTTTGTATAGTGCCTTTGTTGGTATTTTAGCCAATACCAACTATACCTATGCTAGGTCTTTGATTGGAGTTTTTTCTATGGCCTCATTAACCTGCATCATATCTGTTGTTAACCGGAAACTAGGACTTTATTGCGCTACGATTTGGATGGTGTATTCTTTGTTTTGCACGCTCATGTCCTCTTCTTCTGTCACTCGAGGGATCAGTTATGTTCCACTTTCTTGCCTCTGCGCTGCTTGTATCTTTCCAAGACCTGCTTAATATCGACCAACTCATTCCTTATCCTTCTTCTTTGGTTCTCGGCCTCTTCGAACTTGTCTGTTGCATGGTATTGTACCCTCTATGCTACAAGATCGACATCATACTTGGTAATTGTGTATTCTAGGATTTGTTTATCGGCCTTGGACTTCTTGCATGACCCACCTATATGTATGATTGGTTGTTTGGGTGGCCCTATCTCTTGCGGGGTAGTTTTAGACGGGGTTTCCTACATCATTGTGCCCCCCTCTCCGTGTTCTTCCTACGTTGGGGCATTGTCCTTCTTTCATGTATGTGCATCCTTCTTTGGGGTGTTTCCCTTATTCTGTTGCATTGTATTTTGGCTGAGCCTCCCTTGTTGTGTTGGTTTCTTAGTCGCGGTGTTTCCCCCTACAGATGTCTTGGACGACCCTACTTCCACTTATTTTCCCTTGGGCATGTCCTTGGTGATGAACGGGATCTTCCAGTCATCCTGCCAGTCTCTCATAGCCATTTCAAGTTCCTCTGCATTGATGCAGAATCAAAGTTTTAGCCATTCTTTCTCTGGATCCCTACGCGTTTGGATCCACATGTTGTGTCGCATAGCCTTAAAGTTGGCTATCCCCTGGTATTGCGCGACGACTTCTAGAGTTATCCCCCATGTGTTTTCTATGTTTTCTTGTATGTCGTTGAGATACCGAGCAAAAGTGTTGTCATTTCCACTTATTCGCTTGGAATATGAAGTGATTCCCATCGACATATACTGTGTTGCACGACATCATCCTACTATGTCGTAGAAATATGAGTAGGTAGGTTCTTTCCATCTAATTAATGCTATCAAAATTATTATCCAGGAGTAATGGAACTATGTTCCCAATCCTGTGCATCCTTGCAGTCGTCTAGGAATAGATTTAGTAAATATGGGGCCCAACTAAGCATGGTGTCATTTGCGCACTGTGCTACTGTTGCGACAACCCCTGCAGTGACCTCCTCCTTGAAAAAATTGTGAATTAGTTTGCATGCCATCAATTTTGTTTCCATCCTGGTGGCTAGGTCACTGATCCATTTTATAATTATTTTGTGCAAGCCTCTTTATGTCCCATACATCTTCTTCATCTCTTATGTGAGAGCCTTTTCCTTAGTTTTATCATCCAGGTACTGTGTGGGCTTCTTGCCATTTGATGGCTGGCCTATGATGAATGACATTAGCTCTACGTCAATTGAGACTAGTTCTTCTAGCCAAAAAAATCCTCCATGGAGGACCGCCAACAACTACTTGATGCAGTTGTTCACATCTTTCCCCCGTTTGAAGTGAGGAATTTCCAGAAAATTCATAATCCTTTTGTTTTCCAAGCTTGTCTCCCATTGCTTTGGTTGTAGTATTGGATCTCCTAATGGCCATGTGCCCAGGCTCTCCATATACACCTATTGCACAAATTCTGGGAATTTGTTGGTGTCAGACACGTCATGTTCTATGTATATTAGCCTTTCAAAGAAACCTAGTAGGATTGGTGTGGCCTACACCCCTTCTGGAATGTACAGTAAAATGATCAAGGCATCTGGTTGCTTGCACGGGGACCGCGCAATGGGTTGTTTCCCTTTTCTTTGTGTTGACGTGCTAGATGTACCAACCTCTGTTTGCCCTTCCTAGTCCGATTCTAGTTTCCCCATGATTTCTTCAAGTTGTACTTCTTCCTTTTTCATGGACCCCACCATAGGTTGTGGCCTTGTCCCATCAAAATCTGTTCTTTCGCTTTCACCGCCATTCATTCTGTGGGCTACTTCTTCCCTCGAAGGTTGTGGTGGGTTGCCTATAGCTAATGGGTCATGGCCTTGCGCACTATCGTGCGAGTCAATATCCATGCCGACCGTCATCGAGGCCTTTTCTTCTTCCTCTACCAGTGTGGCGCTCACTAGTTTGACCTGTGGTGAAGGGATTTCGTCGACATCGGCGATTCCCTCTGTTTGTGTAAACTCTTATTCTTCCTCTACAGTTTCTTGCGATGACCTGTGGCTGTTGTTGTTTTTCGTGTTGTTTGGCTAGGTGCGTCGACCTTTGGAGGTTCCATCTTGGGTAATTCTTCCTTCCCCAATTGAGCTTCAGTTGCTACGATCTCTAAATTCTCTTGTTTTCCTCTCGTCTCGTGTTCCTTAGCTCTACGGGTTTGCAAATGCACAATATGTCTCGTTTAGCCCATGTTTTCATTATATATAGGGAATCATAAATGCCCTAAATATTCTTAAAGAATATTCTTTGATGGTTATTAATGCATTAACATTTTTCGAGTATGCTTCGTTTAGTTTCATAAATGCCCAATTCGCGCCATTTTACCCCGACGACCGGTTTTTTCTTTTCTGACCATTGACCCGGTTTCTAGTGCTCGACAATTTTTTGGTGTGTTGTACATTTCTGTTGTGACTTTTCCCTTAATGTGCGATGTTTTCTTCCTGTCACCCATATGTTGTGTGCAATCACTTTTTATTTTTGTCACGTTGATTCCACTATCGGGTGCGCTCGATATTTCCCTGTATTTTGTATTTTCTTTCTTTGTCTACTTTTTTTTCTTCCTTTTTCTTCTTTTTATACATTTGTCTTCCTTTTTCTTCTTTTCTACTATCTACTATAGTACACTATATACATGTCTTTCTTACTGTGCTTTAACTTTTAAGAATCAGTAGGTCGATTGTCCCTGTACAGTTTTAGTCAACTATTATTGATCATTCCTTTTAGTTTTGTTCCTCCCAAGTCTTTTAGTTGTACAAATCCCCCATCTATGATAGTATTTACTTCATATAGTCCTATCCAATGCATTATAAACTTACCAGGGTGTTGGAAAAAATTATTGTCATAGAGTAGATCTAGGTCTCCCTCCTTGAAACTCTTCTTTTTAATATGTCTATCATGATAGTATTTATCTCTTGCTTTCTGTACTTCCTGGTGAAATCCTTCTAGAATCATGTCCTCTTCCATTTCCATTAGTTGACTTAACCTCTCATATATTACGCCTCTTTCGATCATGTTGGTAATTGTTGCTACATGCAGACTAGGTACTAGAAATTCTAATGGTACGACTACTTCCTTCCCATACACCAATATGAATGGTATGTGTCCTGTCAACTTCTTACATGTGGTCCTATATGCCCATATTACTACTGGTATTTTGAAGTCCCAATCATCTATGTTGACATTGCAGATTTGTCAAAGCATTTTCCATAATCTTATTGAAAGCTTCTATTGTTCCATTTGCCTGAGGATGATATGGTGTACTCTTCTGGTGATAGACTTCAAACTCCTCATTCATAGCCCTGATGGTATTATTGATAAAATGAGTGCCTTGGTCACTCATCAGAATCCTGGGACATCCAAATTTGGTGATCACTTGCTCAAACAAGAAGTGTGTTGTTGTCTCTACGCTACAATATTTGACTCGTGTTTCTTCTGCCCATCTTGTTAAGTATTCAGTCACAATAACGATATAACTAGCTCCTAAGCATTTTCTTGGTAGATTAATAGGTCCCACAAAGTCTATTTCCCATTTTTCAAATACCTACAGAGTCACTTGTGGTCTTAGAGGCATCTCATCCCTTATGTTGGGTTTGCCAACCCTTTGACAGACATCACATTTCTGGCAATATTTCTTGGAATATTTATGGACTGTTGGCCACCATAGTCTTGCACACAATAATTTCTGCATGGTAGCTTTACCTGCATAGTGTCCTCCAGCTATACCTTCATGAGCTTCTACCAAAATTTTGGGTCATTCATGTTCCAATATGCACCTTCTCAAAATGATATATGCACCCATCTTATACAAATGTCCTGTAATGAGTTGTCAATAGTTTGTAGCTCTAACTACCAGATTTTTCTTCTATGTGGTACTAAAATCTTGTGGCGCAACCCCTATACTTAAGTATTCAATGATATTAACGAAGTATTCATCAGCTACCTGTACTGAAAATAACTATGCATCAAGGAATTTTTCTTCCAAGTTAGTAGGTTATTCTCTATTAGTTACCCTTGACATATGATCAGGTCCTGCATTCAACTTCCTTGGTTTGACTATCACTTCGAAATCAAATTCTTGAAATAACAATATCCATCTACAGATCCTCCCCCCCAACACTGGCTTGTTGACTAGATATTTGAGGGCAGAATGGTCTGTGAACATTTTAAAGTTTTTACCCAGTAAATAGTGCTTGAACTTATGAAGTGCATATACCATGGCTAGGCCTTCTCTTTCTATGGTGTTGTATTTTTTCTCTGATTCTGACAGCTTTCTATTTGCAAAGGCTATAGGATGGTCTAAGTCCCCCGCTCATGGTTGTGCCAGAATTGTTCTGAGTGTTATGGTTGATGCATATACATGCACATGGAATGTCTTTTCCAAATCTGGGAATACTAGTATAGGTTTTGTTACCATATTTTCCTTTAGAGTGTCCAATCCTTGCTGACAGTCTTCATTCCACTAAAATTTGGTGTCCTTCTTTAACATTTTTTCCATTGGTGCAGTAATCTACACATACCCCTTTATAAATTTCCTATAATAGACTATATGTCACAATGTTGCTCTTAATTGGCACACTGACTTTGGTGGTGGTAAATTTACAATGATTGCAATCTTAACAGGGTCCACTAGAAAACCTTGTTTACATACTATATGTCCCAACAATATTCCAAAAGGTGTACCGAAAATGAATTTCTTAATGTTTAATGAAATATGACATTGCCTGCTTCTTTCCAACATGAGTCTCAACACTTCTACATGGTCCTTTAAAAGGCTATATACAGTGCATTCATCCAGATATACTTCTAGAAATTGATGTATGAATTCCTTAAAAGAAGCTATGACTATTCTTGAAAATATGGCTAGTGCATTCTTCAGTCCAAATGGCACAACCGTATATTGGTAGGATCCCCATTCTGTATCAAAAGTAGTCTCACACTTGTCCTCTGGAGCTATTTTGATATAATGGTAGCCTGAGAATCCATCTATAAATGAATATGCTTCCTGGCCTCCCAAATTCTCTAAGACCTCATCTATAAAAGGGGTAGGGAAAGGGTCATGTAAGCAAGCATCACTGAGTTTCCTCAGATCTACACAAATCCTTATCTCCCCTTGTTTAATTTCTTGGACTACCATATGACTTATCCATTCATATTCCTCTATTGGTTCTATAATACCAGCTTCCAACATTCGATCAATTCATGCATTCACTTTCTGCTTATACACTAGATTCAATATGTAGGGTCTCTTCCTGGAAATTCTAGCCTTAGGTTTGGGGGGTATTTTCATCTCACCTAGCTCCTTTGCTATGCCTTTCATCTTTGTAAATATTGTTGGAAATAGGTCATTGTATTCGCGCAACAACTTCGTTATTCTTTCTATTTTTTTCTCATCCCAATAGTCTCCAATACTTGCCATTTTAGGGTTGTCATTTGTCCCAATGTTGACTTTCTTAACTTTGATTGGTTCAACAATTACATATGACTCCATAGATGTGCTTTCCACCTCTCTTTCTCCTCCAATATTTGTAATCTGAATATTGTGTAGGTTATATTCATCTGGTGCTTCCTCTTCAACATGATAGCATGAAACTAGTTCTTTGAATGTTTGTTTATTATGTTGTTGATATTCTGTCATGATTTCAACTTATGGTTCATCCATAAATATCATTCCCGGTATCAGCTTCAATGTTGAATCAATGTTGGGGTTCTCATGTTCAAATGAGAAGGTTACTAAAAAATTATGTTGTAATCATATCCATTTTGTAGTGCCTCTGTGCATCTCCTGGTCTATATACCAATTCCCTGGGATTCCTTCCAATGTATGGATAAAGTGATGAGGTCATTCCTCTAGTGGTTTCATCCTCCACTATGTTCTTCACTTCTCCAAGTATTCAACTGGTGTTCCTTTCCCATCATACTTCTGGACTATATTGCTCCCTAGTTCTGCACCAAATCTAATGTGCAGTAGTTGTTTACATTGATACCAGTCCTGAATTGTTTCTTTGTGTGCACCCCACCATCTTGCAGGTGTTTCCTTGATTGCAATATCTACGGCTAAGAGCCTATGATTTTCTAACACTTCGTCTTCATATTTTTTCTGAAATTCCTCTAAGTCATTTAACCCATGAAAACTGGGAGGTTCTCTTATCTTTGTACCAACCCATCTTACTGTGCGGTCTATTCTTGCACACCTCCTTGTGGAAACTTCATGTAATCTTTGTTGCCAATTCTCCAAATTTGTGTTTGAATCAGAAGCACATGATGTAATGCTTCTCCAGCTGAGTACCCCATTTGCAGTTGGGTTAACATAATCCTCTTCTCACGCGGGGATTCTATACAACTGGTTTATTTATTCCATATCTAAACAAGTGGCCTCTACAAACCTTTCTCCTTGTGAAGGGTCCAATGGTGCAATGACTCTATATTCATCTAATTCAAAATTCATTTTCCTTGTCTTCATATTGATTATATCCTGGTTATCAAATTCCCAATCCAATCCAAGCAATGTTGGGTAAGGTTTTGTGCCATCTACTATCTCTATTACTTCAAAATATGCCATAGTGTGCACTCCATCCAAATATATTGGCACACCTTTAAGTCTTCCAATAGGTAACACTCTGTGTTGATTTGCTAATTTCAACTGGATAGGTGAATAGCCTAGTGTGGGTTCTCCCATACACTTCCATGTCTTCTTAGGTAAGACATTTACTTCAGATCCTAAGTCTAGTATAATATCACCCATATTAAAATCCCCAATGTTGGCGTTTAGTCTGAATTCTTTTCTTGTCCTTCTTCTTGTATGGAGATGATTGACCTTTTTTTGTTCTAACTCTCCTTCCAACTTGGTGTTACATCTTTCTATCATATCTTGTAAAACCTTAAAAAATGATGGGTCATTCAATAACTTAACACAAGATTGTATAAAAAAAATTATTGTACTTACTTTATCTAAAGGTTTTCCTTTACTGGTGTGGTCCATTGAGGAGGGCATCTCGTACATTGGTGAGTTTTGAGTTTGTTGTGCGACTGATGTAGATGCAACATTCTGCTTGAGACACTCATGTATGGCTTCCTTAAATGTTTCATTTTATTTATGTGTGTCAAATTGATTATGTGGCTCAGTTTTCTTCTTAACCCATTGGTGCTAATCTGGATCACGCGATACTGCATCACTTCCTACCTTGGCTCCTCCTCGAGTGACTATATTGATGTTTCTCCCATCATCCCTAGCTTCTGCAGAGATCCACTAGAAATTATGGTTGTTCTGGTTCCTTTTTTCTTGGATCTTCCCCAAGAGTGTCGGACAGTATTATGCGTCATGATCTGTTGCGCGACAGTACATACATGTCGCTAGTGGGAGTGGAAAATCCCGTGCACAATGTCTTAGTTGTTGGAAGTTGTGGCACACTAGTGGTCCTATGCTTCGTCTAAATCCTTCGTTGCCTCGTCCTCCACCTCTATATCATATTTCCTCAATATGCTCCATAGCTCGGAGATCCTATACCTCTTCTTCATCGCTTGCCATGGAAAGGGCCATGTAAGAAAGCATCACTAAGTTTCCTCAAATATACACAAATCATTATCCCCCCTTGTTTAATTTCTTGGACTACCATATGACTTATCCATTCATATTCCTCTACTAGTTCTATAATACCAGCTTCCAACATTCGATCAATTCATGCTTTCACTTTCTCCTTATACACTAGATTCAATCTGTAGGGTCTCTTCCTGGCAGTTCTAGCCTCAGGTTTGAGGGGTATTTTCATCTCACCTAGCTCCTTTGCTATGCCTTTCATCTCTGTAAAGGTTGTTGGAAATAGGTCATTGTATTCGCGCAGTAACTTTGTTATTATTTCTATTGTTTTCTCATCCCAATAGTCTCCAATACTTGTCATTTTAGGGTTGTCATTCGTCCCAATGTTGACTTTATTAACTTTGATTGGTTCAACAATTACATATGACTCCAGAGATGTGCTTTCCGCCTCTCTTTCTCCTCCAATCTTTGTAATCCGAATGTTGTGTGGGTCATATACATCTGGTGCTTCCTCTTCAACATGATAGCATGAAAGTAGTTCTTTGAATGTCTGTTTATTATGTTGTTGATATTCTGTCATGATTTCAACTTATGGTTCATCAATAAATATCATTCCCCGTATCAGTTTCAACGTTGAATCAATGTTGGGGTTATCATGTTCAAATGAGAAGGTTACTACAAAATTATGTTGTAATCATATCCATTTTGTAGTGCCTTTGTGCATCTCCTAGTCTATATACCAGTTCCATGGGATTCCTTCCAATGTATGGATAAAGTGATGATCCCATTCCTCTAGTGGTGTCATCCTCCACTATGTTCTGCACTTCTCCAAGTATTCAGTTGTTGTTTCTACACCAAATCTAATGTGCAGTAGTTGTTTACATTGATACCAGTCCTGAATTGTTTCTTTGTGCGCACCCCGCCATCTTGCAAGTGTTTCCTTGATTGCAATAGTTATGGCTAAGAGCCTATGATTTTCTAACACTTCCTCTTCATATTTTGTCTGAAATTCCTCTAAGTCATTTAACCCATGAAAAATGGGAGGTTCTCTTATCTTTGTACCAACCCATTTTACTGTGCGGTCTATTCTTGCGCACCTCCTTGTGGAAACTTCATGTAATCTTTGTTGCCAATTCTCCAAGCTTGTGTTTGAATCAGAAGCACATGATGTAATGCTTCTCCAGATGAGTACCCCATTTGCAGTTAGGTTAACATAATCCTCTTCTCGCGTGGTGGTTCTGTACAACTGGTTTATTTCTTCCAGATCTAAACAAGTGGCCTCTACAAACCTTTCTCCTTGTAAAGGGTCCAATGGTGCAATGACTCTATATTCATCTAATTCAAAATTCATTTTCCTTGTATTCATATTGATTATATCTTGGTTATCAAATTCCCAATCCAATCCAAGCAATGTTGGGTAAGGTTTTGTGCCATCTACTATCTCTATTACTTCAAAATATTCCATCGTGTGCACTCCATCCAAATATATTGTCACACCTTTAAGTCTTCCAATAGGTAACACTCTGTGTTGATTTGCTAATTTCAACTGGATAGGTGAATAGACCAGTGTGGGTTCTCTCATACACTGCCATGTCTTCTTAGGTAAGACATTTACTTCAGATCCTAAGTCTAGTATAATATCACACATATTAAAATCCCCAATGTTGGCATTCAGTCTGAATTATTTGCTTGTCCTTGTTCTTGTATGGAGATGATTGACTGTTTTTTGGTCTAACTCTCCTTCCAACTTGGTGTTACATATTTCTATCATATCTTGTAAAACCTTAACAGATGATGGGTCATTCAATAACTTAACACAGGATTGTATAAAAAAATTTATGTTACTTACTTTCTCTAAAGGTTGTCCTTTACTGGTGTGGTCCATTGAGGAGGGCATCTCGTACATTGGTGAGTTTTGAGTTTGTTGTGCGACTGATGTAGATGCAAAATTCTGCTTGAGACACTCATGTATGGCTTCCTTAAATGTTTAATTTTATTTATGTGTGTCAAATTGCTTTTGTGGCTCAGTTTTCTTCTTAACCCATTGGTGCTAATATGGATCACGTGATACTGCATCACTTCCTACCTTGGCTTCTCCTCGAGTGAATATATTGATGTTTCTCCCATCATCCCTGGCTTCTGTAGAGATCCACAAGAAATTATGGTTGTTCTGGTTCCTTTTTTCTTGGATCTTCCCCAAGAGTGTCGGACAGTCTTATGTGTCATGATTTGTTGCATGACAGTACATACATGTCGCTAGTGGGAATGGAAAATCCCTTGCATAATGTCTTAGTTGTTGGAAGTTGTGGAACACTATTGGTCCTATGCTTTGTCTAAATCCTCCTCTACCTCATCCTCCACCTCTATATCCACCTTTATCTCCTCGCAATGCGTTGTACTGAGGTACTTGGTTATACTGTGCAAGATTATACTGTGGTTGCGTATTATCGTATTGTGGCTATGCATTATTGTATTGTTGCTCTGCAATATTGTATAGTGGTGGTACCTAGTCGAACTGAGGTGCAACTTGTCCTGTCATCATTTCTTCTTGCACTCTATAAGTATTTGAGGTTCTTTCTTTCATCAACTCCATCGTCCTACAATCCTTATCATCATGACCCACTGACTTGCAAAAATTGCAATATGAACTTTTGGGTACTGTCTTATATTTCTGCATCATTGGACAATGATATGGATCATTCCCATGTGTCTTGAAAATCTCACACCATGGCCCCCCTATTGGAAATAGGCTTGACACCCTTTTTTCCATATACTATGTGAAAGTTGGACATTCATTCATATGGTGTCCTTTTGTCCTACATAGGGTACACCAAACCACTTCTCTTTTCTCTTTACCCTTATTTTGGTTAAGTTGAAATGTTAGATTCTTCAAATCTTCCTTCATCTCCTCTATTGTTGGATCTCTTTGTTTATATTGGTTCTATTCCAGTTGTAAGGCTGCCTATAGAGCCTCTTCCTGAGTTTGGAACTTTTTTTTTCTTAATGGGTATTTCAAATGTGGTAACAATGAGTTCACAAATAAATGCTTATGTTACATGTCAGTAATTGCATATTTCAACTTACCTTTCAGACATTTAAACCTATGATCAATCACCTAGTTTTTGTTTGATTTCGATCATTTCATTCATATATTGGTCTTCTGAGCTAGGCTTCTAAAATTCATTTATCAATAGTTTTTTCACCTGCAGAGCCTGTGCCTGAGTTTGGAACTTTTTCTGTCTTAATGGGTATTTCAAATGTGGTAACAATGAGTTCAAAAATAAATGCCTATGTTTCATGTCAGTAATTGCATATTTCAACTTACCTTTCAGACGTTTAAACCTCTGATCAATCTCCCAAACAGACTCACCTAGTTTTTGTTTGATTTCAATCATTTCATTAATATATTGGTCTTCTGAGCTAGGCTTTTGAAATTCATTTATCAGTAGTTTTTTCACATCTGCAATAGTCTTTGTTACTCCTGGTGGACTGTTTACATCTATGATCATATACCAGTAAAGTGTGTGGTCTCTTAGTGTGATAGCTAACTGCGAGAGCTTTGTACCCTCATCTATGATTTGATTTGCTTCCCAGATCTTCTCACATATGAATAAGTGTTTTTCAAGGTCCTCTGATGCTTCTCCCTGAAATTCTGGTAACCTAATCATGGGATCATGTCTTGCAATTTTAAATTTTGTTGAACTATTACCTCCACACGGTGTATATAATTGAGTGTTACTTCCTGAACTGGCTCCTCCAGTTGATACTCATTGATTGGATGTGTGCATTGTTGTTCTTCTTCCACTAAAAATTGGTTGTCTAAACGTTGGTGTTATTTTTTGTGTATTAGTTGCACATGGGGTTGTAGGTTCCACACTGGCGGTGATCTGGATTGGAGTTTCGTCTTGTGTTCTTGCCCTTGGACCTCATGTTTTCCTTTCATATGTTGCGCGCAGGATTTCCTCAATATGCTCGATAGCCTGGAGATCCTCTACCTCTTCTTCATCGCTTGCCAAGCCCTCTCTATCAGCTATGACTCTCTTCTTGTTATTCATTTTGTAATGGTAGGGTGCTCCACTGTGCATCTTGCCAAATTTTTCCATTATTTGCTTTATCTAGTCTTCCTCCATCATGATTGGGTCCATGGTCTCCTTCATATTTTCCTTATACATATCTTCCTCCATTTCTCAACCTCCTATCAGTGCTTTCCCCCTTCCCTCGTGCACGCAGGGAATTTTAGTTGTTTGATTCCATGGTCATCACATCGTTGTCATACAATAAATCTTGATTGAAGTATACAATGATTTGATGTACCTACCTCTGGGTCCTTTTAGAAAATATTTCTCTGTTGCAATGTAACACTTCACAGTATCTACTGCAAACTCGTTGATAAACCCTGCAACAATATTGTCTAACCAGAAATCTACTGTGAGCGTAAATTTGTTATTAACTTGTTGTAATTGCGTGATCTCCACATGATTCCACTCCAGTTGTTTGATTCAATTTGTAGGGTGGTTGTCTTTTAATATCAATAACCACTCTTGCAACATATGTGGGAAATCACAGAAAAATACCTCATGCAAGTCACTAAACAAATATTTGTCGAGATATTTGCATGGTGTTAATTTAGGTTTTATGTTGTCCTTCTACGCAAACTCAAGTTCCTTCGTTTCAACCATCTTTCGATCTTTTCCTTTGTTGGATTCCATGGCCTGAACATTCCCTTCTATACTTTCATACTCCGCGTGTTTCTTCCACAGATCTCGTCCACTCAATCCTATGCAGTTCTATCCAGCAACGAAACCATTTGTTGGTTTTTTCTTTCTCTTCTTACTTCTTCTTGGGTTGACCCAAGTTCGGATCTCAATAGGTTTCCAACAAAACCCTCTAAAACTATCGACCCTCCTGGTTAGCCAGAAGGAAATGTTGCGCATAGGGTGCACAGCACAGTCTCACCCAAGATAGCTTTATGGATGACTGCAATACCCAGGTGTTTGCAGTCTAGGAATGAGTGGGGATCTGGGATTGTGTTATCCCTTCTTCATACATTAACCTTGTTCTTGATTTAAGTATTTCTAAGATTCATTCATATTTAGCCTTATGCATGCATGCTAATACATCTAGTTAATCATTCATTCATAAGCTAATCATTAACAGAAAGTAAAGACTCAATAAACATCACACATGACACAAGTTTTACCGTGGTTCACCTCCTCCTGGGGCTACATCCACAAATATCTGGATTCTCTCCTATTTTATTTAATCTGCTGCAAAATCTTACGTTGCGTGCATTAAATCTCAGTAATACAATCAAGATGAAGGAAATAATCCTTTATGAGGTAGACTATATCACACCAGGATCCTCAACCTATGACCTAACCCTCAAGGACTCCACTATTCGACTTTTCTACAGAATTTATTATACTTGACAACATAGATCATCCTCTACTACAACCAACCAAAAACAATTCTAACAACCCCCTTCTCTAGACCTCATGGGTCTTTATTTATACTCTTTTACATGCTTATAGTTGTTACAATCCTTATCAAAAACCCTAACCATATCCCGATTAGGCTTGTCTGCCTGCTTGCCAAGTTGTCTTTCCTCCTGCATGTTGTTTTTCCTTCTTTTCCTGCATGTTGGTTTCTTGCCACTTGTTGTGCGCGCTCCAAAATTAAATATTCCTTTCCAAAAATTGGTCTTTCCTCAAGATAGGCATGTGCCCAACATCAACATAGAAGTCATTAAAAAGTTGTTTTTTTCCGCTTCAGTCACAATGTAGGCCTTAGAACCAGTTGTGCCTTATGTGGTTTTAATGGTTATCTTGTCTAAGAATCTATAATCACAATGAACTTAAATTTTAATGAAATAGAATAACAACTGTAAAAAAATGTAAACGTAGAAGCTAATTAACTGTTGCTCGGGTCAGTCTAAGCATCTGTAATTACAAAGAGCTTAAATTTTAATGATATCAAATGGGAAATGTTAAAAAATGTAAGTACAGTTTTACTAACTAGCTAGAGATTATACCTATTACTCCATGAAAATGAGTTCAATATATTTATATTGAAAGAAAACAAAATGATATCAATGCTTAGATACCTATTACTCCATGAAAATGAGTTTGATATATTTATATTGAAAGAAAACAAAATGATATCAATGCTTATAGAGATTTCTAGATATAAACTGTGTCAAAAAATTTCACACTTCAAACGAAATGGGTGTGCTTCCCTCCTAATTGTCAATGGGGAATGGAAGTTCTTTCTCTTAGCATGTCAAAATATGAGTACTCCAGGCACAATTGTCTCTAAGAGAATACCCAAGGCTATGGAAGGCTATGACTGCAGGCATCTCTTCTTGTATCGCTAGCCAGCTAACCAACAATCATCAGCAAGCCGGCCGGTTCTACTTCAGAACTTTCTAGCAGTCTTTTCAGATCATCTTTAATAAATAATATTCCACTAAAATTTGTCAAAATGAGGTGTTAACCCATCCAACCCGAGGGCTTTGTCTGCATCCATCGTCTAGAGGGCCTCCTCGATTTATTTCTTTGTGAGCGGGAGAAGCAACTTTCAATTATCTTTTTCTGTAATAAGCTTTTCAATATTCTCTAGCATTTGCTATACTGCCAAAGAGTAAGCTACATGTCCTTCAGTGTACAAGGCTGAGAAGTGATCATGAGTTGTTTTCAGAAGCTTTTCAAAGCTAGCCACATGATTTCTAATTTTGTGGCCTTTAGTTTTATTGTGGAAAAACTATGTTTTTCTATCTCCATATTTGAGCCAGAGGCTACGTTATTTTAGTCTCCAGTGTTCCTTTTCCTCCTTTTGAGATTTGAGTGAGCAGTTCTGTTGCAAGAGCTTGTTCTTGGAGTTGGAGGTCCTGTGTGTATACTTCATCTTTCATTTGGCATTGCAGGTTGTGGAGTTTCTCTTTACATGTTTTCCTTGCTTTTGATGGAGAGATGTAGGAGGATTTAGCCTATAGACGTAGGCTATGCTTCACTGATTTGAGTTTTGGTTCCCAGACAAATGACGGTGATCCCCATGGGCCAAGCTTGCTCGATTGTTGTCCACGCTCCTTCGGATTGCAGCCATAGAGGATTGAAATTGAAGTGGGTCAGTTCGTAATCCTTTGTTTGCTCAATATGAAGAACGATAGGCTTATGATTGGACATAGCTGCTGGGATAATTTTATATCGGAGCTTAAAAAACTTTGTGATAAAGGAAGTTTTAATATGAGTAACCGGTCCAGATGCTCAGCAATGTGGCTCGGCCTAGTTTGCTTCTTTGTCCACGTATACCTGTATACCCCTCTTGGGATCATGGAATATAGTGTAGAGCTAATGTTTTTTAGTTGCCGCATCTAGAAGAGATAGCTCCACTGGATTCCATAGAGTGCATGTTCCTCCAGAGGCTCCTCAAGCATTGATACTTATTTTGTTTCTTTGATGTCAGAGGTTGTTTAGAAGGGATTTCACATCCTCATTATCCAACTTGGTCTATTGTAAAAGCAGAATCATTGGTCGATGATTGACTAGTCTTCTTACACTTTCTTGTTTATTGGTAGTCCCCAATCCCCTGTAGTTCTAGGAGAGCATTTTCATTGAGTTGATAAGGGGGTTTTGACGTTTCCACTGAAGGCATGTGGGATGGTGTTGGCATTCCTAGGGCTATTTTCCTCTATTAGCTTCTTATTCTCTCAATTCCTTTGTTTCTTTTTGGCCTTGTTTTTTCCCTTTTATCAAAAGGCGAGAGGAGGCCTCTAAATCTTGCTCAGCCCCATGGAAGATCCCAAAGGTTAGATTGGTAAAGGAGGGAGGACTTGAAAAGGATCGTATGGGTGAGGGAGGATTGCGAGACTGACAAAGGAGAGCGAGGAAAGGGGATCCAAGCTTAAAGTAGCGGGCCTGACTAACGGACCGAAGGTTCCTAAAGAATCGTAAGAATTCACCTAAAGAATTGTACGAATTCGTTGAGAGTGTTTCGGCGAACCGTGGAGGGATATGTTATGTAGAATCAAAGGAAGGGTCCCTTCGGTCCCGTTAGCAAGGCAGGTCTAAGCACAAGATTCTGTAGGATAAGGGTTGCGTAGGGAGCTGGCATCGTTAAAGGGAAAGAATCAGAAAGGCTATTTTATCTGTAATAAAATGTCCGAGAAGGTCCTTTCAAGGTACCTTCCACAGTGATCCATTTTCCTCAAACTATAGATATAGGGTGAAACTAGACTGATAGAACTGGTGGAATAGCTAGTTTCCAATCAAAATATCCAGCCTAGCATTCATTCCTTTAGGCATCCAACCATCTATAAAAAAGAAAATAACAAAGACAAGACCAATACATGACTTGCATATTGATATCGGGTAGCTTCTGACTAGTGGATTGGGGATACCGAGACATGACCGTAGGACTAAATCCGATTGTTTGAGTACTTATATTGTGAGCTAAGGTTATCCCGTTAGCTACCCAACTCCCTCCTTTAGCTAGGTCGGCTTCACATATCGAGACCTTACTTACAGACTAGATCCGGGTAGTCTAGTACCGATCTTATGGGAAGACCCTAATTTATGCTATTAGAATGGAATAGTTCTAGAGAACTTATCTAGGAAGAGAGGTTGGGAAGTCCCTGATCATATGCCATGTAGATGGAGCAGTTATAAGGCAATTATCTAGGGAATAGGTGGTGCGGTAAGACCCAGATTCTTGCTATGTGGATAGGACACAGTTATAGAGCAGTTCTCTAGGGAAATGGGTTTAGAGATATCCTTGATTCTTGCTATCTAATAGGAAATTCATAGAGCATTTATCTAGGGAAGATGGATTGGAATAGGTGTGGGTTTAGCGGGAATCGGAGCATTTAGGCGAGTTGATCCTGTTAACCAACTTGATCCTTCCTTTAGCTTGGTAGGCTTTTCATCCAACTCTAAGACCGGGACAAGACCCACAGACTAGAGCGGCTTCTTCCTTACACTTCATAGGGAAGACCGAACTATGACCTATGGACTCTATAAGGTTTCTCCTGCCAATCAATCAAAAAATCCACTAATTTTCCTTTCGCTTGGGATTATTACATATATAAGGTAGAACAAGATCTTACCTATGGCTCCTCTCAGATTCCTCTTCCATTTTGACTGCAAATGGTACTCCCTTAACTGTTTCAAAAGTAGGTTCTCTTGTTTCCCCTTGGTCTCAACATTTTTTTCTGAATGATGTCCTTCATGTTCCCAAATTGGCTATGAACCTACTTTTGGACAATGAGTTTCAAATCATTGTGTTGTTACATTTTCTAATGATGGGTGTGTTGTGCAAGATCAGTTGATAGGGAGGTAGATTGGGACAGGTCGTCAAGTTAGGAGACTGTTCCACCTAGAGACCTGTCATATTCCCTCTGCAACAAATTTCTCAGTTTCTTCTGTCAGTGGTTCCCTTTCTCCTAGCTAATTATAGCATTATAGATTAGGTGCATACGCCAGTGCATGACAGGCTTCTTCGTGATGCAGTCGATGATTAGCCCGAGCCTGTTCCTGAGATACCTCTCCCTACTTCTGATCCATTCATGACACTCCAGGTACGTAGATCTTCTCGTCTTTTGTTCCACCTGTCTGTTTTGCTGAAAGAAAGAAAGAAAGTATTTTTTAACGTCCACGAGGCTAAAAATAGCCTATGGGACAGATTGTTTTTCCATCTGGATTTTGTATTTGGCCCTTTTCCTTTAAATTTTTACAATAACTGCTCCAAGCTTCTCGAAAAACTCTTTGCTGAATAGATTATCCCAAGAACTAGCTGCCAGAATACCTGCATAATTTTCCCTGTTGTCTTTTAAGGCTTCCCATTCTAAAATGAAACGTTTTCTTGTTTCCACTTTTCCGGAAGAGCACAAAATGCATACTCTTTCCTCCCACATTTCCTTTGGCCTTTTCCAGCACCCTGTTTCACAACAGATTTGATGAATATTAGTCCTTAATTGAGCAATAAGAATTTTAGATCTCCAAGAAAAATTGACCCCTATGTACGCCTTTTGTTGATGGTTATGAGTGGGGTTAAACTCTTCAATGTAGTAATTCTTCTTTCTCCCTAGCTCTTTCTCCCAAGTACATTTGTGGAACTTATCCATAACAAAAGTTTTTATCTCCTTACTGTTTATAGGACACATGCTCAAGCAAATGCCCCATTTACTAAACCATTTGTTATTTTGTCCAAGTCTTCTTTATTTTGAACAATCTTTCACTAAACACAACCTTAGGCCATCTACCCTCTTCCATTTGCTCAATTTTTTTCAGATACCTTATGACTCACACCATAGCAATTGCTTCAATAGGAGCAGCCCATGTTTCACTTAACAGGATAGCATAAGGGACTGCACTTTTAATTTTGAATTTGTTTGTAATCAAACGCTTCTAAATTTTCTCAATTTGTTTCCACTGCATCTCAGTTGTGTTGCTGGCCCACAGTTCACAATCGTAGAGAATCACCAGAATCACTAGAAGCCAAAAAAGAGTTAGAGTGGTTTTCCAGTCCCACAACTCTGCCTCTCTACACATGTTTTGAAAAGCATAAAATGCTTTCCAACCCCCTAAAGTTCTTTTCTTTCTACAACCATCCCAACTTAAATTTCTATTGAAGTCAATTATGAGGTATTTGTAGTCTGCAACTTCTTCTAGAATGTTGCCTTCAAAGTAGAATTTATGTTGGTTATGCTTTCTTTTGTTAGAGAAAACCACTACTTTCGTTTTACTAATATTGACTTGCATCCCCACCCTTCTACAAAAATGTTCAAGGGAACATAAGTGCTCTTGCAAACCAAGAGTCGATTTAGCAATCAATATAAGGTCATATGCGTACAAAAGAAGCCTTATAACGAACTTGCCCAGATGGATACCATCACCCCCTTGCGAATTTAGCCACTCTTCAATATTGTCAATATATAACCCAAAAAGGGTAGGAGACAATGGGCAACCTTGCTTGAACCCGATATCACTTCTAAAACTTTCAGAAATGCCTGTTGAAGTTCTAATTTTGAATTTCACCTCTTCATACAGCCTATGCACAGCTGCTCCCAAATGCCTGGGAACCCTGAGTTCTTCCATTCTACCCCAAAGCTTATCCCTAGGAACTGTGTCAAAAGCCTTTCTGAAATCAACAAAGAAACAAAAAACTTCTTCCTTTTTTTCCCAAGCTTTTTCAATGATGTGCCTTAAAGTTATGCAATGATCAACTGTGGAGTTTTTAGGTCTAAACCTTGCTTTCCCTTTAGCACGTTTATCTCTTTCTTCTGCTCACTTGTTGATTTTCTTTTCTAACATGTTGCCAAATAACTTTGGAAACAAGGGGTTTATCATTATCAGACTTTGACTTCTCGTCATAGAGCCTTTATTGCTTCTGTTCACTCCTTTCATGAGCCACAATCTTATAAGGAAGCAACTAGTATTCCATGTTGGCAACTTGCTATGCGGGAAGAGTGATATGCCTAGAACAGAAGTAGTACCTGGGATTGACACCAACAGGGTGGAAATTGATTTGAAACGAGTGGTTCCTTGGAGGGTTATAAAGCCAAGGGTAAGCCCCCGAAAGCAGAGATGAAGAATAACGACCTGCCCCAGCCAGATAGATGTTGTGTGTGACCAAGGGACAGATAGATGTTGCGACGGATTGGGTCTACCCGGTCGGAAAGAATAGTTCATTTTTCCACCTGATGAAAGAAGAACTCCTACCCCACCTCCCTTATGAAAGAGAAAGGGAACATTCTTTCTACCTCGTCTTTGGTGCAATAGAAGAACCGTACGACACTCACTCGAGAAAGTGACCCCAACCCCACCTTCGCCTTACCCTCAATCCCCTAGATGGAAGAGATTTCTCTATGATGCCCCGAGCGCCTACTATGATAATCAAATGGGATAATATACATTATTATTGCACAATTATTCTTCAATGAGTAGTCTAGCCTACCACAAAGAAATTTGAAATATAGAATCTCGCATGATCTGACGTGTCTTATTGCATTAGTAATGAAAAATAAAAAATCCTCTAATGAGATCACACTCACTATATTCGGTAAGGAAGTAGCCTACCTACCCTTATCTACCCATCCATGTAGTTTCTCGTCGGGAGCTCCGGGTTCACTTATCAATTCCTTCCTCACCATAGCCGACATAGCTTCGTGGCTCTTAAACAATCTTTTCATTTCCATCCTGAACATTGCCATTATATAACTTGAAAATCAAAAGGTAGGTCTTCAGGTAAGGGTCAAGGTTAACTCCAAGTCCAGGGGAGGATTACCATCAGGGGAGGCTAAGCTGACAAGGAGGGCAAGGTAGGCAGACACGGGAGTATCGCAACCCACAAGTCTACCATTCATGTATACTTAAAATCTACATGGTTTGGTACTAGTCTACCATAACTATTGTTCGTACCTTATTTTCATTGGTAGAGAGGTCATATGATTTGGGCTACTGCTATATATGTTATTTAGGTGTTATATTGCCTACTATTGAAACTATATCATCCGTATATATTGCGGTAATAGAACTATTGGTCTAATCCCGATCACTGCCAAGACTCAGAAATAGATAGTTCTGATCCAACTGGTCCACCTGAGTGATGGGGATTAGAGGAGGGAGGGGAAGTGTCATACCTTTTCGAACATCGACATGCATTTGAACGTTCTTAAAATCCATTTGAAGTTATGTCAGACATATTATTGAGAAAAAGGTCATCTGGTCATACAAGGAAGAGGCATGGCCAAAGGATCCTCAGGAAGGGTGTAAGGTTTACCCATTTCTCAGGTATGACCACGCTGAGTTGATTAGATCCCTCCTTCGTCCACTAATTGGCTCCCTCCTTCAGACTTCTATCAAACCCTTACTGTACTATATATCAAAACCTTACCTGCTTAGGAAATATGAGCTAAAAGAACAATCTTGGATGGAAAATTACCCTAATAAACCTGGCCTTATGGGTTAAGGTAATTTGTGTATGTATTTACGCTAGAGGTGTGAAAGAGTTTGAATGACATGGGGAATGAGGGAATCCATGTACATGTCTTTTTGGTCCCTGAATCCATGCTATAATCATACTGGTTGTTAGTCTTTCTGGCTGATCTTGTTGGATGGTACGGTTGGCTGGGGTGGATGGGAAATTCACTAGTGAAAAGATGGCCTATCGGGAAACGAATTAGGCTTTTTGTGTCACTGGTTCCTTTCCCTTTCCTTTGTTTCCCATATTCTCTAGCTCTAGCTCTAGCCTTACATTTCGAAGTAGAATAGGTATGCAAGAAAGCATATTATTCTCGCTAACTCTTAAACCCTTGGCCCAAAGCTCATCAACCAGTAGTGGAGTGGGGGCTTTCAAGATATCTTTCCTTCCTCAATAGAAGGAGCTACCATGATAGATAGAAGTAGCTAACATGAGAGGATATATTACTTACAGAAAGAAGTTACTATCATCATGGATTAGAAGTAGCTACCATTGGAGATCCTTAGATACAATACACTATTTATTAAGGTCACTTTATTCGTAGCTATTCCGAGATATCATTTCCTAGTTTCCTAGCTAGTCAACGAAAGAACATAAGATGATACCATCAAAGAGAGATATTAGAAGTAGCTACCATCAAAGAGACATTGCTACCAAAAGTAGTACTGTAAGGAAGCACTATTACAATAAGAGTCTCCCCTAGTTGAGCAATAGCGCTCTTCACTACATACCCATACACCAAGCCCTCAACGCTATTCACTATTCAAATGTAGATTATCCTTTATATTGTTCCTTCCCTTTATAAGGTATAGAATCCTTCTTCACTTTGACTCGCAATCAGACTAGATTCTCATGTAGGAAAGCACTTTCCTACTCTAATAGGTATCATATGGCGATGAACATTCTTTTAGCAAAATCACCCTATTACTAGATTCATTCCTTTCTTACAGGAGAGGAGCAATAGACAACAACAAGGGAGACACATTTTCTGGTTAAAGAACTTACGCAGACAAAGAACTTCCTCAGACATATGTCTCATATAGAGTCTGCCATTAGGAGTGGGACAAACAATTTTTTCCGCAACTACGATCTATAGTGCCTTTCCCTACTCGCCTTCCCATTCATTATGATTTCCTTTACTTACCATTACTGTTAAACACCTTCCCCAGACATACTCGTTATCTATAGGGAGAGCAAGGGACGGTTATGACCGTGTCTAACTTTATTAACCAAGGAACACCTCCTATAATTTTAGTCTTTGCTTAGTTGGGCATCAAAGCTTCCATAAAGATGGAAAAACAGATGGATAATAAGCCTCTATCTTTATTTTATCTATTGTGGGTCGTAGTTCTCTTACTTCATCAACCGTTGGATTGGATGGTTAATCCCTTCGGGTATAGGGATTGATATACTTTCTTTATAAATTTTATCCAGGAAAATAGATAAAGGTAGATTCCAAACAGCCCCTTATCGTGCATTCTGTTATAGAAATTATATCTTTTCAGATGTTTTTTCTCCACGAGTCTTCTCCTAAGGGAGGTGGTTTTTACCTTTCCCCCTGTACCAAAAGATTTGTGGGATGGTTATTTGCTCCATGTACGATATAGTTACTGGGATAGTACATCCTTGTACCATATTGTTTCAAGTTGTAGAGCATTGTAGTGTTGGAACACGTACCATGAGAGTACGAGTCCTATCCCTTTACCAGTTGTTGCTCATCGGGATAAACCTAACCCTATACAATTACCCTGTCTCACCTAAGGACGGGAACAATACCTATACGATTCTTTGTCTCACCTCATACAAGCTTAGTTGTCGGCTCCTTTATCCATTTAAGATTCTTTGTACCACCTCATACAAGTATTTATAGTTCCCAGCTATTTAAGAGCAAGTATTTCAAAAGTAGGTTATTCCTCTTCCATTTTGACTGTAGATGGTACTCCCTTAACTATTTCAAAAGTAGGTTCTCTTGTTTCCCCTTGTTCTCCACATTTATTTCTGAATGATGTCCTTCATGCTCCCAAATTGGCTATGAACCTACTTTTGGACAATGAGTTTCAAATCATTGTGTTGTTACATTTTCCAATGATGGGTGTGTTGTGCAGGATTAGTTGATAGGGAGGCAGATTGGGATAGGTCGTCAAGTTGGGAGACTGTTCCACCTAGAGACCTGTCATATTCCCTCTGCAATAGCTTTCTCAGTTTCTTCTGTCAGTGGTTCCCTTTCTCCTGACTGATTATGGCATTATAGATTAGTTCATGTGTCTAGTCCTAGGCTTAAGGAGCTTGCAAGTTTAGGTGCTTTGGGGAAGGTTAACTTAGAGTCGTTTTAAAAATATGTATGGGTTTGTTGTAAGTTGGAAAAACAATGAACCCTTCCTTTTTCATCTAGTGATAGTGTTTCAGCAGCTCCTTTTGAGTTAGTGCACTCTGATGTTTGGTGACCAACACCTCTTTTGTCTAAAGGTGGATCCCTTATATTATGTCAGTTTCATTGATGATTCTACAAAATTGACATGTTTGGGTGTAATACCCCAAGGACGAGCCCCAATTATATTTATGAATTGTAAACAAGTTTTGTAGGTTGGTGAGCCGAGTGTTGATAACTTGGCGAGCTTATGTGTTTACTAGGCCAGGGAGCCTAAGTGTTAAAGGCCAAGAGCCTGATTTTGTATATGTAATTATGCAGATCATTAATAAAATATAAACATCGCTGCATGTAGACCGACCACGAAGAAAGAGTGATGGGGGACTAAGATTCCACAAGGTTGGGAAAGGGAGGGGGCTAAGTATTTGGGCCTAGGGTCTAAGCTAGGGGGCTTACCTCTAGAGGAATAATATTTTAATATTATTTCCTAAATGCTAAGGTGGACATAATATGTTTTGTTATCCTAAGTTTCTGGTAGATGGGGACGTAGGCTAAATGGAGCGCATGTAGCTCCAAGAAGACAAGTGTCAACCTGGGCTCATGCAGTTAAAAGATGAAGCATCAGCTGTGTTGTGGGGGGGGCTTTCCATTCTCGACCCACTATCTAACCATGAACCGGGAGCATCCATCATGGATTTCTGGAACCAGTAACTCGTGAGTCAAATCGTGTTGGTAGTTCGCGAGTCGTTCTTCCATCCTTCGCCTAAGTTTGCGAGTCATTCTTCCATCCTCCATATGAACCCGAGATCTCTGTTTCTTCCCTTTGCACAACCTAGCACATCTGAGAAACCAGTCGGGGAGGGAAAATCCAACCTGTGTGTTCTGTGAACCCAGGTTTATCCACACTACAAATCTGAGTCTGTACCTTAACCATTTGGGGTTGTTTCCTTGTGTTCGCCTGAGCCGTGTTGTGTCTTAGCATTAGGATGTTGCCATTTTAGGTGTCCATAATTGTTCATGTTGTTGTTGTCACCCGTATGCTAGCCAAATCTTGTTGCAATATTGCTTAGGATCTGAATTGAAGAAGCAGGTTGTCAGGCCTGTGAGCAACTCTCCCAGGAGAGAGAGTTTGTTGGGAAGTGAGTTCTCTTGGAAGGGAGTCCCGTAGCAGTTACAGTACTCTAAGACTTATGGTCCAGCCTGTTGTTAAAGCCCAAGGTAAGGGAGGTGTACTGGTCGATGGACTTGTAGTAGTGAAGGTGTACTCTCTTGGGGTGGAGCAGGCGTGTGGGGAATGAGGGTCTATGAGATGTGGGAATAAGTGGATCCTTCGATAAAAGATCCTTCCTGTTGTTTTGTGAAACTTCCTTATTGTCCTTTCCAAGCCTAGAATTCCCTTGCCCAGTGGAGTTTAGTCCCATCTTGGGGGTGACCTACTACTGAGAGTGATGAGCAGTGCGGTCTAAGGATGGGAGGTTCGTGGCAGGTCTACACACAGTTGGTGGAATTACTCCAGCTAAAAGATAAGTATCATTGTTGTACTTAATTATGTATTTTATGCATGTTTTGTGATGCTTGAATGTTATCATGTATTCTGTTGTGTATATGAACTACTGTTAATTCCATTGATTCTGTATGGTAGCAATAATTTTGTGATTATTGTGATTAAGTGTTTTAATTCGATTAAAATGCATATATTATATAAGTGTATATTCCATAGTGGTAGCATTACCCGGTCTCTGTGTTGGTCGGGGATGCTACAGTTTGGTATTAGAACTAAGTGAAGGGTATTAGTAGTGGTGTTTCCTAGGCCGATTGGTGGTTGGGGACATTACAAATTGGTATCAGAGATTTAAAGGCTAAGTTAAGGTTGTGTTAGTGGCATTGCCCAGCCTGTTGGTGGTTGGGGATGTTACAAATTGGTATCAAAGCCATGGTTTCAACACTGAGCCTGGATGGGCTATGTTAGTGGTAGTTGAAGCAAAAGTTTCAGAAAAGAAATGTTGTCGGAATGGACAAAATTCAAGTTCAGAGCCAAGGTTTTAACATTGAACCTGGATGGGTTGGATAAGTGGTCATTGGACCCGAAGATTCAGGTGGAAATTGTGTATGGAGGACCAATTTCAAACCCCAGAACCTTCCTGAGTGTCGAGAAGTTACCTTGGTAGTGTTACGAAGCTCAGGAGGAATAATGATATTGTAAAACCACGACATAAGTGGTGTTGTGCCATAGAGTAATGTGGACCTTAGGATTTGTTCGGGAGAAGGATAATCCTTCATGACCGTCAAATATAGTAATGTTGCAAGGAAGTTAGCCGTGAATTCCTTTGGAAATCCGCAGAGTAACAGAGTTCTTTCTGCATCGTAGGATCTGTTTGGAAGGAAGGGAAATCCCTTATGACCGTCAGATCTGGGGAAGGTGCATAGGATTTAAACCGGAAGCCCTTCGGACTTCGCGACTTCAATGAGCTCTTATGCCAGAAACAAGAGAAGGGTCGAAGCTTGAAGCTCTGAAGTGGATCTACATCATAGATCTGGAGAGGAGAGCTCGATTGTTGGATCAAGACAATGCTAAAAAGTCAAACGCAATAGTGAAGGGAGAAAGATCCCGAAGAGACAAAGTAGTGAGTCATGATGACGTCACTTGAATGGACGTGGACACATGAAATGTGTGCCACATGTCAGTGGGTTTCCAACCCGTGGAAGGTTGAAATGGAATTTGGAACGAGATGTGTGTCACCCATATGAATGGTTAACGTATCAGCAGCTAGTATTTCGCCATGTGGATTTCCGTATGAACATGGTTAGTGAGTCCCGAGGTTACTTAACGAAGTTAAAGGTCAGAGGACCCACACTGGCGTTGGTCACGATACATCAAGATCGACGGCCAGGAGGCATTGCGGGGACCCAGGTTGCACGGGAGTTAATTCTCCAAGGTGGTCCCGCAATCCAAAATGTGGTTTCACTGAGAGGTTACGTGTCAGCGTCAGAAGAATTGCGGGATGAAAGGCGAGTTGCTCTAAACCACCGTTGCATTCCCCCGCAATTGGAAAACGTTAAGTGATGTGACGTAATGACGTCACCAAAGGTGATTGGGAATGTTCGGAGATTAACAGTTTGGGTGTGTGGATGCGAGATCCTCCGAAGCTCCGAAGTCCCGAAGACCCAGAACTCAGACACCTGTGGTTCCATAGTAAGTGTCAGTCATTGGATGTTAGGTAGACGTGGACTGATGATCTGCCCTACTTCGCAAGTTCGATAATCTTGTCTAAGAATCTATAATCACAATGAACTTAAATTTTAATGAAATAGAATGACAACTGTAAAAAAATGTAAACGTAGAAGCTATTTAACCGCTACTCGGGTGGGTCAATCTAAACATCTGTAATTACAAAGAGCTTAAATTTTAATGAAATCAAATGGGAAATGTTAAAAAATGTAAATACAGTTTTACTAACCAGCTAGAGACTATACGTATTACTCCATGAAAATGAGTTTGATATATTTATATTGAAAGAAAAAAAAATGATATCAATGCTTTTATACCTATTACTCCATCTCTTCTTGTATCGCCAGCTAGCTAACCAACAATCATCAGCAAGTCGGCTGGTTCTACTTCGGAACTTTCTAGTAGTCTTTTCAGATCATCTTTAATAAAGAATATTCCACCAAAATTTGTCAAAATGAGGTGTTAAGCCATTCGACCCGAGGGCTTTGTTTGGCTCCATCGCCTAGATGATCTCCTCGATTTATTTCTTTGTGAGCGGGAGAAGCAACTTTCAATTCTCTTCTTCTGTAATAAGCTTTTCAATATTCTCTAGCATTTTCTCTACTGCCAAAGAGTAAGCTACATGTCCTTCAGTGTACAAGGCTGAGAAGTGATCATGGGTTGTTGTCGGAAGCTTTTCAAAGTTGGCCAAATGATTTCTAACTCTGCGGCCTTTAGTTTTATTTTTCAAAGCTGGCCAAACTTTTTTTTTCTATCTCCATATTTGAGCCGGAGGCTACATTATTTTAGTCTCCAGTGTTCATTTTCCTCCTTTTGAGATTTGAGTGAGCAGTTCCATTGCAAGAGATTGTTCTTGGAGTTGGAGGTCCTTTGTGTATACTTCATCTTTCGTTTGGAATTGCAAGTTGTGTGTTTCTCTTTACATGTTTTCCTTGCTTTTGATGGAGAGATGTAGGAGGATTTAGCCTAGAGACGTAGGCTACACTTCACTAATTTGAGTTTTGGTTCCCAGACAAATGATGGTGATCCCCGTGGGCCAAGCTTGCTCGATTTTTGTCCACGCTCCTTCGGATTGCAGCCATAGAGGATTGAAATTGAAGGGGGTCAGTTCGTAATCCATTGTTTTCTCAATATGAAGAATGATAGGCTTATAATTGGACATAGCTATTGGGAGAAAATTTATTTGAGCTTAAAAACCTTTGTGATAAAGGAAGTTTTAATATGAGTAACCCATCCAAATGCTCAGCGATGTGGCTCGGCCCAGTTTTCTTTTTTGTCCACATATACCTATATACCTGTCGTGGGATCATGGAATATAGTGTAGAGCCAATGTTTTCTAGCTACTGCGTCTAGAAGAGATAGCTTTGTTGGATTCCATAGTGTGGATATTCCTCGAGAGGCTCCTCGAGCATTGATACTTATTTTGCTTCTTCGATGTCAGAGGTTGTTTAGAAGGGATTGCACATCCTCATTCTCCAACTTTGTCTATTGTAAAAGAAAAATCATTAGTCAATGATTGACTAGTCTTCTTACACTTTCTTGTTTATTGGAAGTCCCCAATCTCCTATAGTTCCAGGAGAGCACTTTCATTGAGTTGATAAGGGGGTTTTGACGTTTCCACTAAAGGTATGGTGGATGGTGTCTGCGTTCCTAGGGATCTTTTCCTCTGTTAGCTTCTTATTCTCTTAATTCCTTTGTTTCTTTTTGGCCTTGTTTTTTCCCTTTTATCAAAAGGCGAGAGGAGGCATCTAAATATTTCTCAGCCCCATGGAATATCCCAAAGGTTAGATTGGTAAAGGAGGGAGGACTTGAAAGGGATCGTAGGGGGAAGAGAGAGGGTTTTAATGTGGAAAAAGAAAAAATCTCACTCATCATATGGGTGAGGGAGGATTGCAAGACTGACAAAGGAGGGTGAGGAAGGGGGATCCAATCTTAAAGTAGTGGGCATGACTAACTGACCAAAGCTTCCTAAAGAATCATAAGAATTCGCCTAAAGAATTGTAAGAATTCGCTGAGAGTGTTTCGGAGAACCGTAGAGGGACATGTTACGTAGAATCAAAGGAAGGGTCCCTTCGGTCCCGTTAGCAAGGTCGGTCCGCACAAGATTCTGTAGGATAAGGGTTGTGTAGGGAGATGGCATCGTTAAAGGGAAAGCATCGGAAAGGATATTTTATCTGTAATAAATTGTCCGAGAAGGTCCTTTAAAGGTACCTTCCACAGTAATCCATTTTCCTCAAACTATATATATACGGTGAAAGTAGACTGATAGAACTGGTGGAATAGCTGGTTTCCAATCAAAATATCCAGCCTAGCATTCCTTCCTTTAGCCATCCATCCATCTATAAAAAAGAAAATAACAAAGACAAGACCGATACATGACTTGCATATTGATATCGGGTAGCTTCTGACTAGTGTGATTGGGGATACCGAGACATGACCGTAGGACTAAATCTGATTGTTCGAGTACTTATCTTATGAGGTGAGGTTATCTCGTTAGCTACCCAACTCCCTCCTTTAGCTAGGTTGGCTTCACATATCGAGGCCTTACCTACGGACTAGATCTGGGTAGTTTAGTACCGATCTTATGGGAAGACCCTGATTTATGCTATTAGAATGGAACAGTTCTAGAGCACTTATCTAGGTAGAGAGGTTGGGAAGGTGAGTGAATAGGTTGGGAAGTCCCTGATCATATTCCATGTAGATGGAACAGTTATCTAGGGAATAGGTGGTGTGGTAAGACCCAGATTCCTCCTATGTGGATGGGACACAGTTATAGAGCAATTCTCTAGGGAAATGGGTTTAGAGATATCCTTGATTCCTACTATCTGATAGGACAGTCATAGAGAATTTATCTAGGGAAGATGGATTGGAATAGGTGTGGGTTTAGCAGGAATAAGAGCACTTAGGCGAGTTGATCCCGTTAACCAACTTGATCCTTCCTTTAGCTTGGTAGGCTTTTCATCCAACTCTAAGACCGGGACAAGACCCGCAGACTAGACCGGCTTCTTCCTTACACTTCATAGGGAAGACCGAACTATGACCTATGGACTTTGTAAGGTTTCTCCTGCCAATCAATCAAAAGATCCACTAGTTTTCCTTTCACTTGGGATTATTACATATATAAGGTAGGCCAAGATCTTACCTCCGGCTCCTCTCGACTTCCTCTTCCATTTTGAATACAGATGGTACTCCCTTAACTGTTTCAAAAGTAGGTTCTCTTGTTTCCCCTCGTTCTCCACATTTCTTTCTGAATGATGTCCTTCATGTTCCCAAATTGGCTATGAACCTACTTTTGGACAATGAGTTTCAAATCATTGTGTTGTTACATTTTCTAATGATGGGTGTGTTGTGCAGGATCAGTTGACAGGGAGGCAACTTGGGATAGGCCGTCAAGTTGGGAGACTGTTCCACCTAGAGACCTATCATATTCCCTCGGCAATAGCTTTCTCAGTTTCTTCTGTCAGTGGTTCCCTTTCTCATGACTGATTATGGCATTATAGATTACGTCATGTGTCTAGTCCTAGGCTTAAGGAGCTTGCAAGTTTAGGTTCTTTGGGGAAGGTTAACTTAGATTCGTTTTAAAAATATGTATGGGTTGGTTGTAAGTTGGTAAAACAATGAACCCTTCCTTTTTCATCTAGTGATAGTTTTTCAACAACTCCTTTTGAGTTAGTGCACTCTGATGTTTGGTGACCAACACCTCTTTTTTCTAAAGGTGGATCCCTTATATTATGTCAGTTTCATTGATGATTCTACAAAATTGACATGTTTGGGTGTAATACCCCAAGGATGAGCCCCAATTATATTTATGAATTGTAAACAAGTTTTGTAGGTTGGTGAGCCGAGTGATGATTTGCCCTACTTCGCAAGTTCGGTAATCTGGAACTCGGAGAGATTGTTGTGTGGTGGTTGGAAATCTTCTGAAGCCAAAGGCCGAAGGCCCGAGTAAGCTCTTATTGATCTAGCGCTTCGTCACGACCCATGGTCGCGTGGATTGGGGACTAAGAGAGAGGGGCTAATGCCCGAAAATTATTACAGAGCATAGAAGATCTCGGAAAGAAAATGAAATATGAATGTTTTCTTAAATCAAATTGGTTTGAATGCGCAAATTGGTGAAGTATTGAATAAGTTTCAATTGTTTCTCTTCTTTGATTTTTCGAGTGCAAGCAGTGCACATTGTCCACTATGAGTGTGTTGACAGAGGTAAGTTAACCTCAGAGAAGCTCAGGAGATATACCATTGAACCTTCATCAGCAGAGGTGTAAGGAGTGCACAGGAAGAACTATGTGTTGAGTTCAGAGAGAGATAGAGTCATTGAGAACTCTATAAGGCTCTACCATGCGGGCATCGAGCGAGTGCAAGTGTGCACAAAGAGAACTCTTTGTCGAGTTCAGGGAGAAGAGTATCATAGGAAGATACTCATAGAATTGTTGAGCACTCTGTAGAAAACGTTCATCAAGGTTTTCTTTGAGCAGAAGGTTTCCAAGAGGGCACAAATTTTTCCTTTGAAAGGAAACAGAAGGGTCGAGACCCTTAGGAGACTGAATAATTCAAAAATCTCAGAAGAGATAACGCTAGGAGTGCGTGGGAGACGGACTCATTGTAAGTCCTAAATCTCAGAAGAGATAACGCTTATGAGAGCAAAGACGATATCCAAGAGGCGGACTTGCAGGAGAAAGGTCAAAGCCCGAAGCCTTTGAACACTAACAAAATCTTCCAAGGCAGAAGAAGTCAAAATCTCAAGAGGAGGAGCGAAAATAGTCGTTGGGGAGGAGCCTAGACTATTAGATCAACGTCCAACAGAACAAAGGAAGTGCAGAGGAGAGGAACAGATCCCATCCATTGGATCTGAGCGCAAAGGACTAGCAACCGTCAGATCCATAGGTAAGCGCACGAGACTTAACCCTTGTGTGTGCAGGAAAAGTGGACTTTTCAAAGTCTCGAAGTGATTTGGGACTTTCCATCGTCCAGGAGGATAGGTGGCGTAATATCTACAACTTCAAAAGTTTGCAGGCAAGGAGGGGGGGAAACAGCCGAAGTAAATCTTAGTCGTTGATCTGAAAGTGGACGTGTGGCGCCAGATCTAGAACTCCGGGTATGGAGCACTCAGGAGGAAAGCAGAGGACGAAAGGGTCAAAGTCCCAAAGGAGATCTCGATCATTGATCGAGGAGGAGGTCAAAGGACCCTTGACCTGGTCTTGTTCGGAAAGAGCTGAAGTCCTGAATAGAATCAAGGTCGTTGATTTGGAGAGGACGCGTGGTAGAAGATATGTCACTCTGAGCAAATTCACTCCAAAGATTTGTGTGTGTGGAGACGTGAGAACTCCCGAAGGCCGGAGAACCGGAGTTCATCAGAACCATTTGATTGTTGAGGACGGGTGTTAATAGATCTTCCACTCCGAAATATTATCATACAGGGAAAAGCAGATAGTTGAGAGTTGAAACTCCCGAGGGCTGGAGAGCCAGAATCAACCGTAGTCGTTGATTTGGAAGGGAGATACGTGTCGACAGATCGTGTAGATCTGGGATCGTGTGTGGAAGGAGGAAAGAAGGTAGAAAAGCGAGGATAGATAGCATTCGTTGATCGCGAATCATCGCCAAGGGATTGGAGATTGACGGACGAGCTGGATTGCGGGGCCAGAACTTGCTCGGATATTAAAAATCTAATAGCATGTCGCAATTTATACCATGGTTTTAACAAAGTGATGCATGGCAACTGGAGGTGAATTGCAGGTTGGCCTAAAACCACTCTTTCCCACGCCCGCAATCACAGTTTTCCATGAGGTCATAGCCCAGGGTCATATGAAGGAAAGGGGCTAATGAAAAAGGGGCCAACACCTGAAACTTGGAGTTTTGGAAGCACACAGGAATAGCCCGCAGGTCTGTCAGGACCTGCACACAGAAGGAAAGGGGACCTGTGTAATATTAATAGGGATCTAGCGAAGGCCCGAAGAGTCAATCCGACTTAGCATTTGAAATATCCTTTGACCGGGAGGTCAGCAAACCCCGCTAAGGTAGGGGCACTGCGTCAAACGTGATTAGGGAAGAAATAGGCATGTACAGTGACTACAATGAGAGCACAAAAAGATTCAGGAATCCGGGAAGAATTGTAGACTTCTGGGATCAACAAGGAAAAGTTTTATAGGGAGAAATAAGTTGTTGCAATTTATGTGGTAGCAAGTCTATTACGGCTTGTTGGGTCAGCCAGAGGAAAGAATGCTTGCATGTTTGCAAGTGTTGTTGGTGATGTTGCATAAGGAGGGAACAAAAATAGAGCTAAAGTGTTAGTTATAAGTTTGATAAAAGAAGCATGAAAGCTTCTACTGCCATCAGACTTTCTGGTAGTATATAATTTAGTAATGGTAGTCATGCAGGTATGAGTTTTTATTACTCTTTTTGCATAATCGCTGAAGGAATTTAGGTAAGAATTTCCTTAGCCAGAGTTATTTTATAAAATCACATGATTATATTATTTGAATGCATACCACTGGATGTGGTAAAGGCTGGAGACCTATATTAATTCAAAGTTTTTTAGCTTCTGAATGCACACACTGACATAGTAGAATGTCATGTTAATTTGGTTATGGAGTAACAATCAAAAATTAAAAGATAAGAACTTGTTATAAGAATGAATGCCAGTAAGCTAGTCATGTATGAGACTAGGACAGGGTTGGATATGGCAAGGTACGGATATGGAAAGGTTATGAGCCACACAGGTACTAAAAGCTTCCTACCTTTAAATAAAACTTGGACTGCAAGTTTTTTTCTAACACTAATGAACACCACATAATTATATTATTGGTGTAGTGTTCGGGTTGAAAAGGAAGCCATCCAATTAATTGGGAAGACAATAGGAAGTGTGTGGAGAATGTGTCAACACATTGGCCAGAATTTCAACTTATGGATGGTGAGATACATGACCGAAATGAAGAGAATTATGTAATTCAATGCAAGGTGCGTTGAATAAGTATGCATGGAGAATGACACTCATGCATAGTAAGTGATTGAATTGTGTACTAAATGCAATTGTTGAATGTGTTTTGTAAGTACATGCATACATATTATTGCATGAAAATAATTGTTACCAATAGCTGAAATGTTGTTAACACATGAACTTGAGGACATTTCAGGAGTTGTTACACATTGCAACAGGAAAGTTGCTAGTCAAGTAGTCACATGAATACTCACTACAGAAAATTTCTTGTTCAGAAGAAGAAAAAAAAAAAAAGTAATGAACTTACAAATATTACTATGAACAGGCATATGCATAAAATGACGAGTCATTCTATTTTATTAAATTGTTTGGTAATTATGATTGAATTGCTAGATGTAGACAATTCTAAATTCACTGCATATGGTTATGTACATATTGCAATTGAATTATGATGTACAGTAAACACTGACAATTGTTGGCAGTATGCAAGATGAAGTCTTGCATGAAAATGGTATGCAATTTGGTGCTTGTGGAAAACCACAAGGAAGGTTGCAATCCTAATATGGCAACAGCCAAGAAGAATTATGAAATAGAATTTCATGTTTTGGGGGAAAAGTTGAATTCCCTTTTGAACTAATTGGAGTTCCTAAATGAATTATTTTATGTTTTCTCATGATAATTGCATGTGGGTGATGCAGATGAGATGATGTTGATTAAAGTGGAATGTTGACTACAAAGAGTAGCTCGGGGAAGATATCGATTGGAGACCTCTGAGGGCAGTTGGAACTCCTCGAGCCACGATACTCTAAGACTTCCGGTTCGGCCTGTTGCTGAAGCCCAAGGAAAGAGAGGCGTAACAGTCGATGGACTGTGTGATAGTGAAGGTGCACACTCCTGGGATGGGACAGACATGTGGGGAAAAGAGACTGTTGGTTGGAATGTTGTTGGGGTTTGGTACCTTGGCTTAGACCATGTTGATATGGAAGTCTTCTCAATCAAAAGATAAGTATCAATTCTCTATTCATTGTATGCTATGTATCTCGTAATTCGTATACAGGTTATAATGTTATTAGAATTGCTTGTATATATATTGCATGTATGTTCTAATGTTTCTTCCGAATGAATAGGTGTATGAGCAGAGTGTTTACGTCTGTGGATTCATAGCATTGTTGAGAGTTTATCAATGGAGGGAACATTGTGGATCTACAACCATTCGGTGCTTTCAATGAGGTTTAATTGAAGCATGTAACAAGGAACAATAAGCTCAATGCTTTCCTGAAGCAACTCTATAGAATAGAGCAATTGAGTTTCAGTTGCAGTATGGATACCAGAATTGGTGCTCGAAAGTAAAGTTGGATAATGGGCTTCCAATAGCTAAAGATTAGAGCTTTTGAAGAATTTTTGAATTGTATATGTATAAGTAAGTTGCACTGAGGATAGTGCAAAAATAAGGGGAGGGGATTGTTATACCCCAAGGATGAGCCCCCATTGTATTTATCAATTGTAAACAAGTTTTGTAGGCTGGTGAGCCGAGTGTTGATAAGTTGGTGGGCTTATGTGTTTATTAGGCTAGAGAGCCTAAGTGTTAAAGGCCAGGAGCCTGATTTTGTATATGTAATTATGCAGATCATTAATAAAATATAAACATCATTGCGTGTGGACCGACCACGAAGAAAGAGTGATGGGGGACTAAGCTTCCACAAGGTTGGGCAAGGGAGGGGGATAAGTATTTGGGCCTAGGTGCTAAGCTAGGGGGCTTACCTCTAGAAGAATAATATTTTAATATTATTTCATAAACACTAAGGTGGACATGTAAAACGGGTTGGGTTAGCAGCTCTCATGGCTTAGATGTGGTTATTGGTTCCTCTTGCTACTGTGAGAGAATCTATATGCTTTTGTCCTAATTCATAGATACAAAAGCATGATTGAATTCATGAATTGCATAGGTTATTGACCAATAGATAACATAACAAATTGGATGGTGTATTTATATAAAGAGAATAAAAGCAAATCCTAGGGAGGTGGGTGCGGGATGTTGTTGTCGTAAAAAAAATTCTCTATCGATCCACCTTTGCATACAGAACCTTAGGCGACATATAACAACAAGGAGCATAATATTTATTTCACAATTGGTTCACCTCACACTGCTACATCCGTCTTGAACCTCCCCTCGCTATGCTCTCTGCTAATGTGGTAAATAAATCAATCCCTAACTGGTGCCACCACTTGCCATTGATGACCACTGTAATTTGTTCAAACATGGCACGAAAACCTACCTCCCGGGCACATGGGAAAGAGAAAAGGTAACAAACATAGAATCCCCACGTTCCAAGGCGCATTGTATCAATAACAGGTAACGTCGAACAGCTTGGTGCTATTGGTACCCTCCCTTACTCACTGACTAACCTAACTCACACACTCGGAATGGGTTATGATGAGACATATATAACAATATTTGTAGAAACTCAAGATATATCTCTATCTACTGGTATCGGGTTCGGAGAGTTCCATCTGAGATTATGGTTGTTGATCAATGCCTAGCTCTCCCTTCCATGACATTCTTCCGTACGAGGTTGAGTAAGGTAAAAGCAAAATATTAGGTCAAACAAAGTCGAGCTAACCCCCCTAGGCTAATTGTTAGGGGTGAGCGTAGACTGAAGTATGATCGTCTTGGGCTCAAAGGTATCTTTCTTATCCTTACTTCACTTCGTGCAATTTCAAAAATATGCCGAAGGAGAAAGGGTAAAGTAAAGGTTAGGGAAGACAAATTCGAGCGAGCCCCTCACCAACCAAGAGCCAGAGGTGAGCGTAGACTGAAGTTATCCCAACTTGTGGTAAAGTATAGTTAATTTCATTCATGCCTTATAGGTACGAGGTAGCATTCTACATGTCTATCATTCGTGTCTTGTCTGCACCGTAGGATCTGTTCGGAAGGAAGGGAAATCCCTTATGACCGTCATATCTGGGGAAGGTGCTGAGGATTTAAACTGGAAGCCCTTCGGACTTCACGACTTCAGTGAAGTCTGATGGCAAAAACAAGAGAAGGGTCAAATCCCAAAGCTCAGAAGTGGATCTACACCGTAGATCTGGAGAGGAGAGATCGACCGTTGGATCAAGCCAATGTTAAAAGGTCAAACGCAATAGTGAAGGGCGAAAGCTCCCGAAGAGATGAAGTAGTGAGTGATGATGACGTCATTTGGATGGGCGTGTACACATGGGATGTGTGCCATGTTTCAGTGGGTTTCGAACCCATGGAAGGTTGAAATGGCATTTGGAACGAGACATGTTTCACCCATCTGAGTGGGCCACGTATCAGCCGCTAGTATTCTGCCATGTGGCTTTCCGTATGAGCATGGTCAGTGGGACCCGAGGTTACTTAACGAATTTGAAGGTCGGAGGATCCACACTGGCGTTGGTCACAATACATCAATATCGATGGCCAGGAGACATTGCGGGGACCCAAGTTGCACGGGAGTTAATTCTCCAAGGCAGTCCCACAATTCAAACCTCGGTTTCACCGAGGGGTTACGTGTCAGCGTCAGAAGAATTGCGGGATGAAAGGAGTGTTGCTCCAAACCACAGCTACATGCCCCTGCAATTGGAAAACGTTAAGTGATGTGACATTATGACGTCACCAAAGGTGACTGGGAATGTTCGTAGATTAATAGTTGGGATGTGAGGATGCAAGATCCTCCGAAGCTCCGAATTCCCGAAGACCCGGAACTCAGACACCGGAGGTTCCATAGTAAGTGTCAGCTGTCGGATGTTAGGTAGCCGTGGACTAATGATTTTCCCTACTTCACGAGTTCGGTAATATGGAACTCGGAGAGATTGTTGTGTGGTGGTTGGAAATCTTCTGAAGTTGAAGGTCAAAGGTCCGAGGAAGCACTTATTGATCTAGCACTTGGTCATGACCCATGGTCGCATGGATTGGGGACTAAGAGAAAGGGGCTAGTGCCCGAAAATGATTACAGAGCATAGAAGATCTCAGAAAGAAAATGAAATATGAATGTTTTCTTAAATCAAATTGGTTTGAATGCATAAACTGGTGAAGTATTGAATAAGTTTAAATTGTTTCTCTTCTTTGAGTTTTCGAGTGCAAGCAGTGCACATTGTCCACAAGGAGTGCGTTCACAAAGGTAAGTTAACCTCAGAGAAGCTCAGGAGATATACCATTGAACCTTCATCGGCGGAGGTGTAAGGAGTGCACAGGAAGAACTATGTGTTGAGTTCAGAGAGAGATAGACTCACTGAGAACTCTGTAGGGCCCTACCAGGCGGGCATCGAGCGAGTGCAAGTGTGCACAAAGAGAACTCTTTGTCGAGTTCAGGGAGAAGAGTAGCATAGGGAACGTTCTTTCTACCTCGTCTCTGGCACAATAGAAGAGTCGTACGACACTCGCTCGAGAAAGTGACCCCAACCCCACCTTCGCCTTACCCTCAATCCCCTAGATGGAAGAGCTTTCTCTACGATGCCCTGAGCGCCTACTATGATAATCAAATGGGCTAATATACATTATTATTGCACAAAGATTCTTCGATGAGTAGTCTAGCCTATGACAAAGAAATTTGAAATATTATTGCATTAGTAATGAAGAATTCAAAATCCTCTAATGAGATCACAGTCGCTATATTCGGTAAGGAAGCAGCCTACCTACCCTTATCTACCCATCCATGTAGTTTCTCGTCGGGAGCTCCGGGTTCACTTATCAATTCCTTCCTCACCATAGCCAACATAGCTTCGTGGCTCTTAAATAATCTTTTCATTTCCATCCTGAACATTGCCATTATATAACTTGAAAATCAAAAGGTCGGGTCGTCTTCAGGTAAGGGTCAAGGTTAACTCCAAGGCCAGGGGAGGATTACCATCAGGGGAGGCTAAGCTGACAAGGAGGGCAGGGTAGGCAGACACGGGAGTATCGCAGTCCACAAGTCTACCATCCATTTATACTTAAAATCTACATGGTTTGGTTCCCTTAGTCTACCATAACTATTGTTCGTACCTTAATTTCATTGATAGAGAGGCCATATGATTTGGGCCACTGCTATATATGTTATTTAGGTGCTAGATTGCCTATTATTGAAACTATATCATCTGTATATATTGCACTAATAGAACTATTGGTCTAATCCCAATAATTGTCAAGACTCGGAAATAGATAGTTCTGATCCAATTGGACCACCTGAGCGATGGGAATTACAGGAGGGAGGGGAAGTGTTGTCCTTTTCGAACATCGACATGCATTTGAACGATCTTAAAATCCATTTGAAGTTATGTCAGACATATTATTGAGCAAAAGGTCATCTGGTCATACAAGGAAGAGGCATGGCCAAAGGATGGTCAGGAAGGGTGTAAGGTTTACCCGTTTCTCAGGTATGACCCCGCTGAGTTGATCGGCTCCCTCCTTCATCCGCTGATTGGCTCCCTCCTTCAGACTTCTATCAAACCCTTACCATACTATATATCAAAACCTTACATGCTTAGGAAATATGAGCTAATAAAACAATCCTGGATGCAAATTACCCTAATAAACCTGGCCTTATGGGTTAAGGTAATTTGTGTATGTCTTTACGCTAGAGGTGTGAAAGAGTTTGAATGACACGGGGAATGAGGTAATTCATGTACATGTCTTTTTGGTCCCCGAATCTAGGCTACAATCATATTTGTTGTTAGTCTTTCTGGTTGATCTTGTTGGATGGTACGACTGGCTGGGGTGGATGGGAAATTCACTAGTGAAAGGATGGCCTATCGGGAAACGAATTAGGATTTTTTGTGTACCTGGTTCCTTTCCCTTTCCTTTGCTTCCCACATTCTCTAGCTCTAGCTCTAGCCTTACATTTCGAAGTAGAATAGGTATGCAAGAAAGCAGATTATTCCCGATGACTCTTAAAACCTTGGCCCAAAGCTCATCAACCAGTAGTGGAGTGGGGGCTTTCAGGATATCTTTCCTTCCTCAATAGAAGGAGCTACCATGATAGATAGAAGATAGATAGAAGTAGCTACCATGAGAGGAGATTTTACTTACAGAAATAAGTTACTATCATCAGAGATTAGAAGTAGCTACCATCGAAGATCCTTAGATACAATAAACTATTTATTAAGGTCACTTTATTCGTAGCTATTCCGAGATCTCATTTCCTAGTTTCCTAGCTATTCATTCAAGCAGCTAGTCAACGAAAGAACATAAGTTGATACCATCAGAGAAAGAGATTAGAAGTAGCTACCATCAGAGAGAGATCACTGCCAGAAGTAGTACTGTAAGGAAGCGCTATTAAAATAAGAGTCTCCCCTAGCTAAGCAATAGCGCGCTTCACTACATACCCATACACCAAGCCCTCAACTCTATTCACTATTCAAAGGTAGATTATCCTTTATATTGGTCCTTCCCTTTATAAGGTAGAGAATCCTTCTTCACTTTGACTCGCAATTAGACTAGATTCTCGCGTAGGAAAGAACTTTCTTATTCTAATAGGTAGCATATGGCGATGAACATTCTCTTAGAAAAATCACCCTATTACTAGATTCATTCCTTTCTTACAGGAGAGGAGCAATAGACAACAGCATGAGAGACACATTAAACACTTTCTGGTTAAAGAACTTCCACAGACAAAGAACTTCCTCAGACATACGTCTTATCTAGAGTCTACCATTAGGAGTGGGACAAGAAATTTTTTCCGCAACTACGATCTATAGTGCCTTTCCCTACTCGCCTTCCCATTCATTATTCTTTCCTTTACTTACCATTACTGTTACACACCCTCCCCAGACATACTCGTTATCTATAGGGAGAGCGAGGGATGGTTCTGACCACATCTAACCCTATTAACCAAGGAACACCTCCTATAAGTTTAGTCTTTGCTTAGCTGGGCATCAGAGCTTCCATAAAGCTGGAAAAACAGATGGATAATAAGCCTCTATCTTTATTTTATCTATTGTGGGTTGTAGTTCGCTTGCTTCATCAACCCTTGGATTGGATGGTTAATCCCTTCAGGTATAGGGATTGATATATTTTCTTTATAGATTTTATCCAGGAAAATAGATAAAGGTAGATTCCAAACAACCCCTTATCATGCATTCTGTTATAGAAATTATAGCTTTTTAAATGCTTTTTCTCCACGAGTCTTCTCCTAAGGGAGGTGGTTTTTACCTTTCCCCCTGTACCGGAAGAGTTGTGGGCTGGTTAATTGCTCCTTGTACGATATAGTTGTTGGGATAGTACATCGATGTACCATATTGTTTCAAGTTGTAGAGCACTATAGTGTTGGAACCCGTACCATAAGAGTAGGAGTCCAATCCCTTTACCAGTTGTTGCTCATCGGGATAAACCTAACCATGTACGATTACCCTGTCTCACCTAAGGACGGGATCAATACCTGTAAGATTCTTTGTCTCACCTCATACAAGCTTAGTTGTCGGCTCCTTTATCCATTTAAGAGTCTGTGTACCACCTCATACAAGTATTTATAGTTATCAGCTATTTAAAAGCAAGTATCTATAGGTGTCGGCTCCTTATGAGCAAGTACCATATAGGTGTCTGTTGCATTATAGCTTGTACGATATTGGGGCCGGCTCTAGAACCCATGTACAACCAGAAATATGTTATATTAAATGAAAACAAGTTTATATAGTCTTGACTTAGGATACATTCTTCTACTAATGCTAGGATCCAAACACCTCGAGACAGATCCATGCATAGGTAAGGAAGAAAGGAACTGGGTTAGACAATAATAGGTATTTGACCACCTCATGCAAGTATAGGTGCCGACTCCTTAACAACTACCTATACATTTGGTGCCAGCTCCTTAGCCCCCTGTACAATATTGTTTCAGGTTGGATCATTGTGACGGAACCCATAGGAGTTGTAAGTAGTTGTTACTGAGCGGAACTCAACCAAGCGAATAGAAAGAATTTCCAACTATCTCTTCACTCGACTTCAAAGGCGAACTCTGGAATGACAGGGCTATCTGAAATCGATGCACTCTCTCCCCGGGCTCGACCTCTGTTGCCAGTTCTCCTCGGTTTGAAGTCGAGGGAGATAGTATAACTCACTCGACCAGTGAGTCAACCATGCATTATTTTTTCGTATCAAACGTCGGGCAAATACCTTTTTCCTTTCTTTCGGGCATGACTTTTGACCTTTACGTCAATGCCTAAAAACCAACCAAAGGGAGATCGACTCCTCTCCAACATGAATTAAGAGTCCCAGTCGGGTTGAGTGCCTCTCCCTTGCTCGACTCGATGATGTCGGTTGAGTGGAATTTGCATTACATATGTAGTTATTGACACATTCCATAGCACTCGGTTTTCTCAATTTTCAAGGCTATCTGAAATATTCTATGTGGGTCTCTCTCTTCCCAACTCGAAATGGAAAATGCGGGGCGTTCATATTCACTAGCTTGAAGTCGCCTCTAAATATCATTGGAACAATTCTACTTCCCAGAAATAGGAGATAACACCCGCTCCTGACCAACCGGGCACATCCTCTTGTACGCTCTTTTGCGAGGAGATATAGTTTTTACTACAGCCCCTCGGAAGCTGAAGATCGAAAAGACCTATAAAGATTGAGATCTCTTATTTCGACTAGTATGCTCTTCTTTGGGATCAACTCCCAATCCTAAGTCAAGAAATGAGATTCTTCTTCCTGTTGTCTTAAGGATATAGTGGTTTTCAAGTTATCTATCGCATTTGATAGGCGGGCGATCGAGCACATCAATCCAAGTCCTGGACACATCCTTTGGTACTTCATCGAGCAAGGTAGAGTTTCTTCGTAATATATGTATTATTGGTGATTGACCCGGAATAAAGAGATCGCCAACGAACAAGAACCAAAGAAACCCTTAAGGAAATTGTTGAGATTGATGAGTCAATAATAAAAACAGTCACCCTTCCATGATTGATTTGTCTGAGAGCCCCTTCCATCCAATACCGGGAGAGATACCGAATCAGCTTCCAACGGGATACCGGGGCAATAATGTTTTCAAAGGGGGTGCAGGAGTAGAGGCAACTACAAAAGAATTAGGGGGAAAGGGAAAAGACTATGACAACATTTTTCCATTTCCCCAATCTCAATTCTATTTCCAACGGGGCCACTGGGAAAATAACATTTGATCGGAGGTCATCTCTTCCATCCGATGATATCATTAAGGCATTCATCTCTTCCCTTCAATAGTCGGGGTGGAGACCATTTTCCCCACACTTTACTATTATTTTAGGGGTGCATTTCAAACAAAACCTATTCCTGAAATAAAAGTTCGCAACAAACTTTCTTTGTTCAATAGAGTTTCATGTCTTCCATGCGTAGTTGTGCCCGGCCGTTCCGACTACATATAAGCACTTGGGAAGAAGTGTCGCCATTCTAGCTAGTTTGGATGTGAATCATCCCGTAAGATGGCTGACATCTAGTTATCACCATGAGCGATCTTTTGGTGTGTTTATTCTAGTTGGTCCAGTCAACCCTCCTACCAGCCACTGGCTTGGCCCAATCGGGATGACCTCGATCTCGCCTACCCATCTTGATTTTCATTAGTAAAAAGAAACCTTCGAAGTGAAACAAACTGGATGGCTAAGCTGATTTCTAGATGTTAGGATTTTATGAGGAACAAGAGTGGGATAAAGGTGGTAACATGGGAGTTAATGAAGCAAGCCCCTAAGCCCCAGAGATAAGGGTGGCGGTTAATGAAGCAAGCCCCTAAGCCCCATTGTCTATAGGAAGGAAATATAAAGAATGAAGGTGAGATTGATTAGACTTATATCACCGAGGTGATTTAGGAGGGGAAAAGTCCCTTTCACTAATATGATCATTGAGTGTCTTTTGGTGTAAACTGACATACATTAGTATAAGATCAACAACACAATAACAACACGAGTCATGGGTTAAAGATTAGCAACCCAATAAATAGCATGAGGTATACCCAACAACTTTGTCCACATTTATCTACTAAGTACAATACCTGCCCAATGAGATTTATTAGACTGTTCTCACCGAGGTGATTTAGGAGGGGAAAAGATCATTTTCATAAGGTGATCGTGGAGTGTAGTTAAGACCTAAAAATGGTATATAAAGGATCTGATGTTTGGAATGTGAGAATTATTGTACTATGGGCGATGTAATTGAGGAGGTGAAAAGTAACTTGAACTAATGGATATGATGTCTGTAAAGTGAGCATGGCTATAGTATCACCGATGTCATTTAGGAGGGTAAAATATAATCGTCTAAGGTGATCGCTGAGTGGATTTAAGACCTCTGTAATTGGCTAGGGCTAAAGCAAGCCTTAACAAACCACACCTAATAGTAAGGAAAGTTGTATTGCTACTACCTTAGAAAGAGAATGGAGCATGTCCACTTTCCATAGTTTTGTAATGTAAATGGTTCTATGCTTCAACCTTCAGAGGTAATGGAACTATAGATCGAATATGAAGGAGACACTTTGGCGACCCCTTAGTAGTAAAGACCTCCACCTATAACTTTCCCATTGCACCGTCCACTTCCCCAACAGATTGGAACTATAGGAGATAACCTTCTGAACCTATAGAAAAACACATGATGGATTATTCCTGGGATTGGCTCAATAATGTAGGTAAGTGAGAATATGAAATTGTATTCACCGGGACATTGAATAATCCTCTAGGATCTGCTATATAAAATAATCGTAACATACCGATGTGTTATGTGTTAAGGTGTTATCCGGCTGATGTTATGAGTTGTCTATAGAGAGAACAAATAACGTGAAATATCCCTGATCCGGCTGATCAAG